>JACONP010000262.1:0-23504 GCA_016624345.1 Platycodon grandiflorus
CGTAATCCTTTCAAAAAGCCTTCAAATCTCTCTAGTATTTAAGCTTCAAATCATCAATGGTAAGAATTTCTACAACTTTTCATTTCATTTAAATCCTGTTTTACGGTCTTGTTTTGACCTAATTCAAGTTGTTCAAGCGTCGCCATTGATGAATATCGTATTCTTGCGATTGTTGCTTGAATCGTGTCTTTGATGTATAAAAGCGTGATTTTAAAGTTTACGTGATATTGTGCTTTCGGCTTATGCCATTTTGTTTGCTTAAAAGTGACATAATCGTAGCCTTTGAAAAACCAGTTCATGAAGCTGTTCTTGTCGTTTGTTATAATACACTTATGTTTTGGGTTTTAATCGACATTGCACTTTGTGCTAATATCTTAATTGCATATTTATCTGTTGTTTTATGCTTATCTGCCGATTTTAATATATATTGTCCTCACATCTACAAACTGTATAGGCAAGAACTAAATCTTCCAAGGCTACCGACACCACTTCAACCTCTGCCTCTGCTAAGTCATCAAGAGCAAAAGGCTGCCGATCTTCCACTAAAAGTCCTTCCAGTCGAGCTATCATCTGGAATGACAATTGACCGAGACTCTATCATCGAGTTCAAGCTGTTGGTGATGCTCTCTAAGGATTTGACGAAGGTGTGCTTCTTCCTCTATTCCAACTTCATGATACCCACTCTGACAATGCATTGGTGAAGAATTCTACAAGGATGATCCTACCTCCTCCTCACCTTTAATGCAAAGCAGTGGTCAACCTTAGCTACATCAAGGGTTTCATCGGAGGTCACTACATCAAGTTGACCTATAAGGATATAGGAGCAATCCTCTACACGCCTGATGAAGGCAAGCTTGACTTGAGATGCGGGAATCGGCTTTCGCACGGGAGATGATGAGAGGATCGCACAACTTTGAAAGGTTTTACGAGATGTCAGGGAACCTCTTCCCCAGCCTATCACATCGATCATCGCTCGATAAGAGCATTCTCTTCAAGAATGGCGCAGGGATATCTTTACCTCTCGGCAACTCATGGACTAAAGGCTGTAGTCCTCATAAACAACTCAAGCGGGCAAAAATTATTTTCTCTATGTTATCTCGAGTGTTGCGGATGTTCAAGCTCACCCTTCTATGCGGCTGACCCTTCGTCGGGTCATCAATGTTATTCCGCGAGATATGAGGAGATTGATGAAAAGGTCATCAATGACGACCTCATCAAGGTGTCTAACACCCTACGTCTTCCGGTCAACAACATCACTCGTTATCGGGATGATATGGCCAAAAGGACAACCAACGCAGTGGAAAGTGCCGGCTAGCTCCTTCAACTCTTCTTCTGCTTCTTTGCTGCCTCTTGGTGGCCCCTCTCTGCCCAAGCCGGAGGGTAAGAGGAAGGTCACATCTGTTTGCCGCCGGTTACTGTTTGAGGAGGAGGAGCCTAAACCAATAGGAGTGAGCTGAGGACTTTGATCTTAGCAAACTCGATCATGATCCCTATGAGCCAAATGAGTCCCTCCAAAAAGCCCAAACATTCCTCCACTCTCACTCTACGACTCAAACAAAACCGCAAGTCTCGAACAAGATCGAGGTTGAAAAGGATATCTCCACATTCCCGACCAAATCTGTCAAACCCAAATTCCAGCGGACTCTCCGGCCTACGGATGAATTTTGGTCTACCCAACGTAACATCTGCCGCTCCCCACATCGGCAATTTCAAATCCGGTGATCCTCCACAGCCGTTTACCTCCACCCACAATTTCAACACAACCTCACCCTCTCCAACTTCTCTCTTCTTATACTTTCTAAACAAAGCCGGCTTTAAAAGAGTGCCAAGAAGAATGTGCACTTTGCTAAAGCTGCGATCCTTCTTCTCCTCGGTCCTCACCTACTCATTCTCCCCCACCTTCACCAACTACGCCACACATACCTTCAATTCCTCTACTCCTTCCCTTTCTCACTCGAATCCATCCACTGACTCCTACCCAGCGCCGTCATCCTGAAACCACCTCTCAAACACCATCTTCCAAACGGTCTCTTCCTTCTTCCTCCACTCCTCCTACCTCCAAAAGAATCAAAACCAACCCATACGGCCACCTACACACAGGGTACAGGATCTGCTTGTCCTTGAGACGAGCGGACCTAGACCCAATCCTGGCGATTCGACCCTTTCCTCTCCACCTTAGACTACCCTAAGAGGATTCCACGGCCCTATGTCGAAATCATCCTCCAATGGGGTGCTTATTATGACCCTCTCTTCCTCTGCACTGGTCGCAATTCTTCTCTCACAACTCAGTTCAAGATCTCATGATCTTGCGATGGGTTAACATTCACGGGGACCTTGGCCTTCCCTTCCAACCAAATCGGACATCTCTCCGTTCCTCTCTCGCCTAAACCCCCAGTCTTCACCCTCATCGCCACCATACATCCTTCTTCGGCTGTGGTCTACAACTTCTTTGAAGTAGTCACCACATTTTTAGGCTTTAATCCCCTTATTCCCATTCTCTTACGTTCACCTCCCCTACCTATCACTACTCCTTTCTTCATTGGCCGTCGAGGACTCGATCCCGCCCCTCTCGTCCTCCCAGCTATCCTTCTCTTCGCGACCTACCCGCCAATCCCAACCCTCTACCCGCCATGTTTCCATATCCTCCTCCATGATTCTCCAACATCCTCCAGCCAATCCCGTCTTCTATCGGCCATCCTCCATCCTTCCACGACCAAGCCACCGCCAACCTCCAGCGAACCACGACCCCTCGTTGGCCCGTCCTCTCCTCCTTAGTCATCGACTCTTCGATACATACCTGGCTGCGGCGGTCCATGACTTCTTGAAAAACTTTGAAGTCATTTACGTCGACCTCACCAGGCCTACGCTTGACTTTACGATCGGTCTCATATCACCCATATCAGGGATTGTCTGGCAAGTCTAAACATCTCCAAACGTGCAAGGCTGCCTTCAATGCATGCGGCAATCCATATGCGGTCAGAATGCTTTAGTCGGCCGTCTCTCCACAACCTCCGCAATGTTGCCCTCTTCAAAGAAAATTGGGACAATCGTCCACCTCTTGAAGGTCGTAGATTTGATTGATCTTGGCTACAAGCACGTGCTTTAATCCCAACGACGTGAAAATCGCTGTCACTCCTCGGTGAGAGCGACAGCAACCTCACCTCAAAGCACTTAGCTTTCTATCGCCGGGAACACCAACATCGCAACCACCTATCCTTCATTCATTCCTCGCTTGCGTCCATGAAGGAGGAGATAGCTAGACTCAACAATGATCGGCGGACTAGGCTCATTGAGCATAATGCTCTGCTCAAGCGAGAAGAACACCATCTCTCTCTGAATTGGCCGACACAAAAGAAGAGTTAGCGAGAAGCCAAAGAAGAAATTGCAAGACTAAAGGCATTGTCGACTCTAGATGGGCATCAAGAAACTATGGACACGCATCAAGAAGCTATGGGCAATCCTCATCGGCAAAGGCAAAGGTCATGCACCATCTAGGTCATCCTCTCGTACCTGGCGATGAACTCTATATTTCTTTAACTTTGAAATTAAACAACTTGTTTAACTAACTATGCTTGTTTTTAAAATTTACATTCTTTATTATGAGCCTTATTATGTGAATGCATGAAATTTAAACCTTGGTTTAAAGACATGTTCTCTATTGCCTAATCGACTATGCATGTCTTTAAATTAAGTTTTATTACAAGTGTCATATGCTTAAATTCTTACTTGTAAACACTTTGTAATGTTTGAATACAATGACCTCTTTGTAAGTTCATCTAGGGCATGCTTATTTAATATATCAGTCTTACAAAGCATGCTATTACTAGAATGAAACATGGTCGGCTGATCTTGTATTCATAGGGTCATGGACTCAAGCAAATAGGAGGAGATTGTTGCATTTAGTTTAAATTTGCTTGAATCCATAACCTAAGTCTAAGACAAGGTGACTAATGGGCTGCGTGTGCATTAGTGTGGCAACTTGTACTTAGGCATAGCTTGAATAGCTTAGGGTTGCTCTTTTTGTATAAGTCTTGAAGAAGAACAGGTTTATAGGACATTGGACACTCTATGGACAACGGCAAAATCTTGATCGGCGGTTTTCCTTTTTGATGTCGGACAAGCTCATATCGTAAAGCTTCATCGGCAATGTTGTAGACCTCAAATCGTCAGACAAAGATCTGTAGATAATATACCCCAAATTAGAAGACCTCATTAAATGCGATACAACGTTAACGCAACTCTCATTTAATGAAAGTTTCCATTCTCGGCAAATACTCGAAAAGGACATTTCTCCTGCAGCCTTGACCGCCTATTTTTGGCAAGAAGTCGGAGACAGGTACCAAATGCGAAAACCTATCGAGTCAACAACCAGTTAAGGCATTAATTGCTCTTAAATTCAAATTAGAAGATCTCCAACGGCTCCAAGCTTCCTTCTTCATATAAAAGAAGACTTCATTGCTGCATTCAACGCTCTTCAACTACTCCAACTACTGAATCTCCATTGTCTTCAAGTTCTTAAAAGCTTAATCGTCCTATCTACACTTAGTCATTGAAGAGCTTCACACTTAGACGTCTAGTCCATTAAAAGCTCTTCATTGATTGCAACACCTAGCTTTCATAGCTCACGAGAATTGTATCTTATAGATATCAATTCTCCCACACAAACACTTGGTCAACAAAATTTTTGTACACAATCCATTAGAGATTTAGTTTGTAAAATATCTAGTGGAAAAACATAGTACACGATTTTCAAATCCAAAGTTGACCACTTTGGTTGTGGACGTAGCACTTATTTATAAGTGTGAACCATATTAAATACTTTGTCTACTTGTGTGTGATTGTGATTATTTGTGTTGCTTAACTTTCCAGTTTCCAAACTATTGAGAATGGCGATCTTGACTGTGAAGATCAGCCATTCTCAACTTGTCTTACACTTCACAAGACTTCCGCTGCAAATCTTTTCAAACTTAAAGTGAAGTAGATTTTGAATCAATCTTCAAAAATTGGACATAGGCTATTCAACCCCCTTCTAGCCTATTTTGAGCACCTTGGACCTAACAACATGTTTGTTTGGCGCATGAAGAGCTAATCCATATGAAAGATTATCATCACTTTGGTAGGACAAAGACTGGATATGTACAAAGACTTCCTAGTCTAATGACCTATGCATTGTTTCATCAAGCTGCCACACTAACAGTCGTGACCCTTTTAGCCACTTGTGAAACATTCGTTATAATGGGAAAAAGCAAATCACTATGTTGGAATATGCAAACATATGTATCAGTTTTTTTATAGGCATATTCCTAACACTATCCACAGGGAGTACTAAGATGTATATGGATTTGAAAAAGAATTTTTGGTGGAGTGGAATGAAAAGGAAATTGCTGAATTTATATCGAAATATTTGACTTGTCAACGGGTTAAAGCGGAACATCAGAGACAGCTGTATTGTTGCAACCTTTAGAGATTTCGAATGGAAATAGGAGAACATCGCAATGGATTTTGTAACGGGTTACCACGAACACGAGGTCATGATGCAGTTTGGGTTGTTGTTGATAAATTGACTAAGTCGGCTCATTTTCTTCCTATCGCGGTGACGGATTCATTGGAAAAACTTGCTTCGTTGTATATTCAAGAAATTGTATGGTTACATGGGGTGCCAGTAAGTATTGTATCGGATAGGGATCCACGGTTTACTTCTCGGTTTTGGCAGTCACTTCAGAATGCTTTTGGTACAAGGTTGAATCTTAGTACGGCATTTTATCCGCAAATCGATGGACAGTTTGAGAGAACAATCCAAATACTTGAGGATATGTTGAGAGCTTGCTCGATGGACTTTAAAGGCACATGGGATTCACACGTACCATTGATTGAGTTTGCTTACAATAACAGTTATCAGTCGAGTATTAAGATGGCTCCGTATGAAGCACTTTATGGAAGGAAGTGTCGTTCTCCAATTTGTTGGGACAAGGTTGGTGAAGCGAAATTATGGGATCCAGAAATGGTTCATGAGTCAGTGGAGAATGTAAAACTTATTCGAAAAAGATTGAAGACGGCTCAGAGTAGGCAAAAGAGTTATGTTGATAATAGACGTCGAGATCTTGAGTTCGAGGTTAGTGACTATGTATTTTTGAAAGTTTCACCTCGGATTGGGGTTAAGAGATTTAGTAAGAAGGGAAAATTGGCTCCGAGGTATATTAGACCATTTGAAATTTTGGAGAGAGTTGGAAAGTTGGCTTATAGACTTGCTTTGCCGCCATCGATGTTAGGTATTCACAAGGTATTTCACGTGTCAATGTTGAGAAAGTATTTGACGGATGCTTCACATGTAACACCCCGACCCAACTTCATTCCAAGTTCACTCATAGTCTCTCGATATTGACCTTAAAACCCTCGGAGAGTGAGGCGTCATGCTTGTTAAGCGTGACGTGTTAGATCGAAGACCATATTTGACGCGTGTTTAACTCATGGCGAGTTGCACTTTGTTCCTATGTCCATTCGAGACTATCCTTGACATCAATTGGCGTTCGTATAAGTTACATTTCCTCTTTGGTTGGTTGACCTAACCTTGGCTTAGATTCGTTCGCTAACGACAAGCATGTTCGCTTTGTCGTTAACCCGTAAGTTGGGTTAGTTTGAGAGTTGTTTAACTCGTTGTGCATGTGAGACTTATGTTTATTATCATTCGTCCACCATCGCGGGATGATTCCGGTGTGTTTCAAGTGTGTTTGACCATGATTTGATATTAGGATCAAACCTAGGAGTGGCCAAGTGATCAAACCTAGGATGAGAGGGCAAAACAAATTGAGTTTGGGCACATGAACCTTGGCACGACCGTGCAGCCATATTGGCACGGCCGTGCGAGAGATTACAGTAGGTCCGGATTCTGCCATGAGGGTTGGCACGGCCGTGCAGCCTCATTGGCACGACCGTCGAGTGCACGGCTGTGCGCCCGGTTTTGGCAGTGTGGGCCCGGTTTTGGCACGGTCGTGCGAGGTCGAACAGATTGGTGCCCTGTTCGTCTGGTTTTCGTTATTTCTCGGTTTTTAACTTCTTTAAGTGGTTTAAAATGCTCAAACAAGCCCGGGATTGGACCAAATACTTACCCATGGTATTAATAATAAAACCTAACTCTATTTTCTCCCTCATTCTCACCCCCAAACCAGAAAATAGAGCGAGAGAGACTAGAGAGAGAAAGGAGAGAGAAGAAGAGAAGATTCGCGATATCTAGTTCGTTTGGAGTCGGATTTGCGAGCCGTCTTCGCCAGAGCGTAGCTAGCGACGAGGGGAACAATTCTAACTAAATGGATTGTCTGATCTGTTGAGAAATCACCAACCCACTTCTTCTTCCACATTTTTAGAGACAGAAGGCTGATTTTGAGAGAGAGAAAGTTTGGATCGAGCTTGGGATCGACGTTTGGACTCCGTAGCGGCGTAGAGTTTGCGGAGGAGTACATTTCCACCTGAAGCCCTTTCGATTTCGTGAAGGATTTGCTTTGTGTAGTAAGTTACTAATCTCCTTCTTAGATTTTGAGCATCGTAGTATATTATCGCGATGATTACATGTTATACATGTTGTATATGGTATTTCTATGTGCTAGACGTGTTCAATATGAATTGTTAACATGCTATTTGTTGAGTATTGATAAATTGTTGTTAATTTTGTGGTCTCGGAATATTAGAGACTTATGAATGATGTTTGTGGTACACGTTGTTGTTGTTCGTGTTGTATTGACGTCTCCTATTGTTAGAGACTCATTGAGATCGTTGTTGTTTTTCGAGTTGTAGACTCGTGGGTTTATTTTATAGTTGGGTTCCGGCAAGTAGAGTTGCCGATGACTTGTTTTAGTTATATCGAGTTTTTATAAATCGTTGAGATTTTATCGTAGTACACTCGCAAGATTGTTATGAGTGATAGACTTTCGGTATATCGAGTCTCGTGATCGAGACGGGTATGTAGGGATGACGCTACGGCTTGTCCCGATGTTTTGAATATTTGTAAGACCCGAGTGTGGTCGTTAGAATATTGTGAATCGAATATTACACTGAATGGGCTAGATCCTAGTTGTGAGTGACTTTATCGGAGTCGAATAAGACGTTAAGAATATACGTCGTGTAATGAGTTGACGAGTAATATTTTAGTCTCCTACGAGGTGGGATGACGCATTGAGGAGACTTGATCGAGTAACTTGAGTTAGGTTGACTTAGTCAACGTTGTTGAACACGCGACTACTTGAATTGGGTTGGATGATTATATATATATACCCTACGTCCAAGCTTTGATTAATTATTAAAGGTATTTGTGACTTCATATAAGTTACTAATGAGTTGTGTACGGCCATGCGACGTACGTTGGGAACGACTTAGTCGCTACACATTGAGCGACGTGTTTATGATGAGTTGGTTATATCCTAAGTTGAGCGTGTAAGTGACGCATTGATTATGATTGTAAGTACGAGTAGGCTTACATATGTTATGATTGTTAAGTCTAGCTACTGCGGACTAAAATGATTTGGTGTATGTGTGGTTGTTCTAGTAAGCAATAGGACAATCATCCTACTTTGATGATTGCTTGTGTGTTTAGCAATTACAAGCACATTATGTTGATTTGGTATGTGATTCAATAGAACACATTATGGTTTGATTTCATTGGGTTGTGATTCAATAGAACACATCATGATTTGGTTTATTAAGTCGTGATTCAATAGAACACACTTAGATTAGTTTGGCATAAGTAAACATCTACTTGTGCATTGTATCGAGTCCAGCTGGTATATGTGCATTGGAGGTGTATTGACGCTCGGTTATTGCGGGAGCAGGGGCTTTGTAATAGCCGAAGGCCAATACACTGGGCCTCGCCCTACCGTTGGCCACGGTAGGGGTTTTCTCTAGTCCCACAGTTGAACGGAATAAACGGCGACTGTGCATTGTTGATAAGTGACTATTATATAGTCATTTATCCCAACTTTTTATATGCTTTTACACAGTTTAACTGCCATTTTCATCTCATTTTAAATACATTTTAGCTCATTTTTCATATTTATTAGATTTTACGCTCTTGGTATGTTTTACACATTTTAGACAGGTTTTGGAGCCTTTTTATGATCAAAGAATGCCTAGACAAATTTTGATGCAAAGGCATGGCAGAGCAACAAACAAATCAAACTCACAAAACCAAAAATCGGTGAGCACGGCAGTGCGGCCAAGGGAGCGGCCGTGCACAAAGCCATTTTGGGCAATTTTGGTCTCAAAGCTTAGAGTGGCCGTGTCTTGAAGGAAGAGTGGCCGTGTCCCTCGGAGCGGCCGTGCGGCATATGGTGGAGCGGCGTGCAAGATGTCAAAAATCAAATTCAAATTTGGCGCCCGAGGAAGACAGTAGTGCAACTTACTTGACTCGGCATTGCAAATTGCACTGCAGATTTAAAGGCACCCTTTGAGGCACCTTCTTGAAGAGATTCCTCCCCATTATAAATAGACTCCCTATACTCAGTCTAAGACACGAAATATATGTAAGATTTTCATCAGAAATCGCTAGAAATTAGACACAAACACCCATTGTATTGAATTCCAAAAATCTTTGAGGATTGAAGTTCACATTCGTTCTTGAAGATCACCTTGGAAAGAAAGCAATAAAAGCGAAGTATTATTCAGCCATTCATCTTCTATTTTCACAATAAGTCTTTCTTACTCTATCCTTTATATTATTGTTTATTAATTTTACATGGCTAGTGAGTAATCCCCCTTGTTCTTGGGGTTGGGAACTCAATACATAAATTGTTCATCTTGAAATTTGAAAGTCTTGTCCTTTAACTTCATCTAAAACAATTTCTTTATATCGATCTCTAAATGACTTACATTTTGGAGACGTCCAACTTGTATGATTCAGTCAATTGAGAGAAGGACCTAGCGGTGAATCTCGATTGACGGAACCATATAAAAACTAGGTTCCATTGATCACGAAAGTAGTTCAACGGCCTAGGGATGTTCCTTGAATGGAAAGTATGTTGACTCTTGTTCTTAATGGATTCTTACTAATTATGGTCAGCTAGAGATAAGCCGGAATGCCCGTTTGTGACAGGCGGGAGTACCATAAACGGAAATCTCAAAAGTTAGGACATAATTAGTGAAGAATACGAGAGCTGTCTTAACCCGAAGTAGTGTAGGCCTAACATACCATCCTTGATTTTTATGAAAGCCTTTATTTTCAAAAACAACGACTATTTGATGAACAAATTATGTGTATGATTTCCAATCCCGAGAATGTTTTGTCGTATTAAGTTTCGTTTAAAATATTTGTTGCATATGTTTTGTGACGACCCGAGTCCGGGGTTCGATGTTGAACCCCAGCTCAGTGCGCCAAACTAACAAGAACAATCGAAAATAGCGAGTTACAAAAGCTCGAAACCAAAAACAAAGCAATGAATGCTAAAAACAAGGCGGCGGAACAACGGATGAACTTGAGCCTCAAAGCTCGATTAACAAAATTCCAACAACATAAAAATAACCTCCACGGCTAAACAATACGCCGAAGAACAACACTAAAGATAAACCCAATAATTAAAACCTCGACGGCTAAATACACGAGCCGGAGAAACAATAATACTTAAATACCACGAGTCAGGAATCCAAAATAATATAGTACGACAACTGGCGCGACTACACAAGTCGGCACCAAACACAAATCTAACGAATACAACTATTTCTACCCATAGACTAAGTTTACATAACTTAGTGAACCTCATAATCTCACAATACAAGAAATAAGAAGGAAATGGCAATAAAAATACATCTTGCTAACTCCAAGCTCCAAGACTCGGCGCGGAACTTAACACGCAAACCGAGGAGGTTGTTGGGTGAGTCTAAAAGACTCCGTAAGATACTATAATGTATTGGGTGCTATAAGTATGAATGTAATAGTAAACCAAGACTCTATATGCACTTATCTTGGTAATAAATTTAACTTAATCAAGAATCGACAAGTTACTGACATGTCACTATATGGCATGGCATTATGCACAACAATATAGCGGGAAAGTAAACATGTAGGAGCACATAAAGGCAACCAACCCTATACTAACGAGAGGCTCAATGATCGCCAACCATCCCATACCGGTTGGAAGTCATGACCAACATTCGCATATAGGAAACATATAAGAGCGGTAAGTAAACACATTTAAAGGGATACGGTGTCGAGGTACACCTCCGACCAAACCAATAGTTCCAACCAACCAACCAATATTGTACCAATCGTAGAGCCGTTGTTGACGTGCTCGAACCAATATGAAACCATAATCATACGATAAAGAATCGTGAACCATTTTATTTGAAATTCACAAAAGAAAACCCGGTGCCACCGGTCACTACGACCCGAAAGAACACCCGGTATAATAGCTTACCAACGTTGCGGTTTTGCCTACAAACACTTGGCGCTATTCCCTACCGTGGCCAACGGTGGGGCCTCAATGTATTGGCCTTCGACTATTACGTAGCCCTGCTCTTGTAATAATCGGCGTCAATACACCCTCTCTAACAATTAAGCCATGGACTTACTAAATGCTCAAGTAGAATATTTACTCGACATTTAAAAATAAACGGTCATACTCCAAAGTAGGGAGCATACCACAACAATCACATTCAATAACAATACGAATGTTTCAAGTAGGTCACAATAAGCCTACAACAACAAATCAACAAAGTGTGCTAATAAACATTAAACACACAAGCAATCATCAAAGTAGGATGATTGTCCTATCACATACTAGAACAATTAATCCTGGACATATAACCAAAACATGACAATAGGCAAAGTAGGCCTAATATACAACTCAATTAAATTATCTAAGTCCGTAATGCCAGACTTTACAATCACAACATACGTAAGTCTACACGTACTTACAACCATTAGCGATACATAACGATAATACTTGATTCGGGATCTTTTACGATATCTTATAATCACTTGAGACACTCTGTCTCATATATAACATAAACCATCACATAACATTATCGTCGTGTACCATGTGTATCACGACTCATTACAAATCACATCCTATTCGACTCCGAGTCGGTCATGACTAGTGTTCAATTCGCATAAAAGTTTGGTTTATAACGATATGCTTTAGACTCCATTTGAGTCGTTACTAATATTCGAGACATCGGGATGAACCGTAGTATCATCCCTAATTAACCATTCTATTCTCAACACCATTATTCGGTATTATAAAGTACCCAAAACAACATCATAAATTCATAGCGAGTAAACTAACGACAAAATATCAATGAGTTGCTATTATACAAGATTTATTAACACAACATGATTTCTCCAGCATCGCGCAACGATACCGTTAAATTCACCAAATATTCCACAAAAATCCAAATATTACAACTTTTCCATATTTAGAAACTAGACATCTGGAACTATATTTTACCACTTTGAATTTCCTCATTTGGACTTATATTCATCAACATGCAACCACATAAAGATTGAACTACTACTCAGATTTTCCAGCAACAATTCATTCTGCAGCGTTATAACAAGAACCATTAGAGGTACTTCCCAATATCAAAACTCAATGAAAATTTACAGGACATTACTAAACATATCAATGTAAAACATATCCAAAAATCATGCAATTCTCATGGACGGATTTTTCCCAGCAAATTCAACAACATGACTTAAAATTGTGACAAATCTGATTTTTATAACTAAGTATTTAATTCCAAAAATTATCATGTCTTCTCCCAATTATACATGCAACCTCAAACAACAACATAATATATCATAACATTAGTTAGAGCAACAAATCACATGTTTCTCCCAAGAATTTAACACAAAAATGGTCAACTAATACCACCTATATGCTCTACTCTTCCATTTCATCTCATAATCAATCAAAACATTATAGTTACTTACCTCTAACGAAACTACACCATAGAAACTAGCATGCAACCCAGGAAATGTCTTCTCCTAGTCAAGAGCTTCACAATGGCGAAGACGGATCGTAATTCCGACTCCGAACGATCGAGATATGGTGATTTCTTTCTCTAGACCCTCTCCTTCTCTCTCTAACTCTCTCTTGTTCATGGCTGAAATGTGGGTGATAAAATGAGGAGAAGAGGACTCCTCTACCCTCTAAACTGATCTGGAGTCTCTAAGGAGTAAGCCCACCCACGTGGCTCCTTTTTAGACCAAGAAAATAAGTCAAAAAGTCAACAACTCAAAAAATCGTCAAAGCTGGAAGCAGGCATCGCGCTAGGCACGGATGGCGCGCTAAAGCAAGCGGGCGCGCTAGGGCGCAGGACAGGCGCGCTAAGGCGCGGCCTCGGCTGAATTTTGGTCTGATTTGTGCAATCTTCAGCGAACAGGTGCGCTAGGGCGCGCCAATGCGGCTAGGCGTTGGGCTTTCAAAGGTGTTCAAAATGATGTCTAAAAGTTCTCACATGATTCTAAGGTGATCCCAAACCCAAACCAAGTCCAAACAACATCGAAACACAATCTAAACCACATAAAATGAAGCTACGAATGCACACCAAATCGAATGCGAACAACTACGAAACTTCTAACACATATTAACATACTCAAAAAGTGTACAATAGACTCAAATGCCAACATATTCGGATGAAATTCGCACATGAAATGACGATGTCAATATAAAGGACGTAAAATAGAAAGAATGTAAATAAAGCAAATGGTGCGGGCGTTACACCCTCACCCCCATAGAAGAATTCGACCGCGAATTCAAAGATTGACCAACTACGGGTGCTCGCATACATCACGGCAAGGTTTAACCACGGCTTACACAATAGAACCGCTAATGATAGCGAGTTGAAGTATAACGAATAAGGTGGGTCATATAAAGTTAGAGGTCATCAACCTCAATTAGTGCTCACACACGGGGTTTCTAACGGATGTGTAAAATTTTGAGGCGTGAGAAATCTCAAGGTTTCAATCGAGACTAACTATCGTCTCTTGTCAAGTCCAAATTTAGAGTTCCTCTCATAGAGTCATGCAAACTCATCTCAAACTCATCCCAACGCCACGCTTAGCGGCGCTAAACGGATCTCCACTTCTCGTGGTACAATCCCAACAAAAGTCGCGAAAATCCGCGATTAACAAGGTCTAGGTTTACACGGCCTTAAGGTTCACAAGGTCATGCTATGCGACGACATTCTATCATTAAGGCAACAGGCTAGATTCAAATGGGGCCACACCGAAATCACGCGAGTCATACCGACTCTACGGTGAATAATAACATTACTAGTCATAACACCGGTCGACGCAACCAACGTGAGCGAGATCACGAGCTAACATGCTCGTTCCACAGTACTAATGTCAATAAACCATATGGTCAACATAAATTATAACAAGAGTTTCAAACTCTAATACGATCGGTAGAAAGGATGGCATCATTGGATACCAACGTCGAATACCATACACGTTGCACGAAATATAGGGTGTCTCACACCCAAAGATTGCGATCTCAAGTTAACTTCAAGATATAATATTCTAACGAATGAGTACCCGGTCAGGGTACACAAGGTAGTTCAATAACAAGGAGACAAGTAATAATAAAATAAGCCACGAAGAATATGACTCTTACGGATTCCAATCACTAGGTCTCACCTTCTAACCTTGACTCGCTCTATTGGAGTCTTGGGTTGGTGCGGGAGGGTTCGGTGGGGACACTTGCTCCATCGAGGTGACTCACCTAGGGCCACATTCGAGTTGGTCCTCAAGTTCTCTCGGTTCCCAATGCGTGTACGAGTTGAAATATGGTCGGGTGCATGGTGACATCCTTGCGGTCTTCTAGTTCGTGCCATCTGCTATAGGCATACAATAGAGACATTAAATCTCCAAGGGAAGTGAAACACATTAAGTGATTCAACTAAGGCATGAATATCAACATAATACTCTCAATTCTCAACTCAAAACATATATCATGTACATAGGGTTCTAAGGACAACCACCTCATTATGCCAATGGGCATACGCACAAGGTGTCACGATCTATTCGTATCGCAAAAGTCTACAAGGCAAGGCTGAATTAACATAATGTACCCGGTCTACATCACACACATACAACATAGCAATCACACGCTCACCGCCGGGGTGGCAAATCAATTCGCTACCTCTAAGGTGAAACAACATATAACATACGTGACAATATACAAATCACAAATGGCTAATAACATGCCCAAAAATACTCATGTTCAACTAAGCACGACGGCTCACAAAATATCAAGTCAACTCGAACTAGTACACGAAAGCGAGAAGATACGCAATCAACACAAGATACACAACTTGTCCAAGTACACCATTTCATTTCCTTGTCCATTCCATTTGGTAATAAGGTTGGCAATTTCTACCTAATATGCTATCAACTTAGTCATCGGCGAATATCTCTTGACAACCAAATCGGGGCCCTTAGAAGTGGCTTCAAAAGCTTTCATCGCGGGCGTTAGGGACAAGTGTTTACAAATATGCCCTTTGAGTCGGTCTCATGCATCGGTAGCAAATACAAGCAAATGTACCTAAGTGTAACATATGTCTCTAGTATGCACAAGTTTCGCATTCCATGATGTGATATGCAAAAATAAAGCGTCTAGGTTGATACGGACTCAAAATCTCGCACTAACGTAACTTCGACACTCACATTAATCACTAAAGAACTCGTGACCCGGAATCTCGGGTCTTCCACCTCTATTTCCTCAAATGATCACCAATATCAAACTTAAGGCGTTCCTAAGACCTCTCGACTATACTTCTCGGAATCAACGAGACAACCTACAATGGTAAAGTTTCGCTACTAAACTTATCAAGCGACTCACACTAGTCGTCAACATTCTAGCGAGGCCTTCAGCGCACTCATTAATTCCACAAGTGAAACAAGCGACTACAAACCGTTAGTCTCCGCTTTCAATAGCGTAAGAATTCAATAATTCCAGTCCTACATGGACTATCTTCACAACTTACGGACCTCCAAGATATATCTAAACACAAACACTCGACGTTAATCGCTCAACCCAATACCCAAATCACCTAAGCCGAGGATCACGTCCGGCGAGCAGCTAACAAGCTCGATACCAAGCTGTGCGACCGAGTCCGGGTTCGATGTTGAACCCGGCTCGGTGCGCCAAACTAACAAGAACAATCGAAAATAGCGAGTTACAAAAGCTCGAAACCAAAACCAAAGCGGCGGAATGCTAAAAACAAGGCGGAACAACAGATGAACTTGAGCCTCAAAGCTCGATTAACAAAATTCCAACAACATAAAAATAACCTCCACGGCTAAACAATACGGAAGAACAACACTAAAGATAAACCCAATAATTAAAACCTCGACGGCTAAATACACGAGCCGGAGAAACAATAATACTTAAATACCACAGTCGAATCCAAAATAATATAGTACGACAGGCGGCGCGACTACACAAGTCGGCACCAAACACAAATCTAACGAATACAACTATTTCTACCCATAGACTAAGTTTACATAACTTAGTGAACCTCATAATCTCACAATACAAGAAATAAGAAGGAAATGGCAATAAAAATACATCTTGCTAACTCCAAGCTCCAAGACTCAGCATTGGAACTTAACACAGGCGAGGAGGTTGTTGGGTGAGTCTAAAAGACTCCGTAAGATACTATAATGTATTGGGTGCTATAAGTATGAATGTAATAGTAAACCAAGACTCTATATGCACTTATCTTGGTAATAAATTTAACTTAATCAAGAATCGACAAGTTACTGACATGTCACTATATGGCATGGCATTATGCACAACAATATAGCGGGAAAGTAAACATGTAGGAGCACATAAAGGCAACCAACCCTATACTAACGAGAGGCTCAATGATCGCCAACCGTCCCATACCGGTTGGAAATCATGACCAACATTCGCTTATATAGGAAACATATAAGAGCGGTAAGTAAACACATTTAAAGGGATACGGTGTCGAGGTACACCTCACCAAACCAATAGTTCCAACCAACCAACCAATATTGTACCAATCGTAGAGCCGTTGTTGACGTGCTCGAACCAATATGAAACCATAATCATACGATAAAGAATCGTGAACCATTTTATTTGAAATTCACAAAGAAAACCCGGTGCCACGGTCACTCGACCGGAAAGAACACCCGGTATAATAGCTTACCAACGTTGCGGTTTTGCCTACAAACACTTGGCGCTATTCCCCTACCGTGGCCAACGGTAGGGCGAGAACTCAATGTATTGGCCTTCGACTATTACGTAGCCCTGCTCTTGTAATAATCGGCGTCAATACACCCCTCTCTAACAATCATGCCATGGACTTAACTAAATGCTCAAGTAGAATATTTACTCGACATTTAAAAATAAACGGTCATACTCCAAAGTAGGGAGCATACCACAACAATCACATTCAATAACAATACGAATGTTTCAAGTAGGTCACAATAAGCCTACAACAACAAATCAACAAAGTGTGCTAATAAACATTAAACACACAAGCAATCATCAAAGTAGGATGATTGTCCTATCACATACTAGAACAATTACACAATGTCCGTAATCCTTTGGACATATAACCAAAACATGACAATAGGCAAAGTAGGCCTAATATACAACTCAATTAAATTATCTAAGTCCGTAATGCCAGACTTTACAATCACAACATACGTAAGTCTACACGTACTTACAACCATTAAGCGATACATAACGATAATACTTGATTCGGGATCTTTTTGGTATCTTATAATCACTTGAGACACTCTGTCTCATATATAACATAAACCATCACATAACATTATCGTCGTGTACCATGTGTATCACGACTCATTACAAATCACATCCTATTCGACTCCGAGTCGGTCATGACTAGTGTTCAATTCGCATAAAAGTTTGGTTTATAACGATATGCTTTACGGACTCCATTTGAGTCGTTACTAATATTCGAGACATCGGGATGAACCGTAGTATCATCCCTAATTAACCATTCTATTCTCAACACCATTATTCGGTATTATAAAGTACCCAAAACAACATCATAAATTCATAGCGAGTAAACTAACGACAAAATATCAATGAGTTGCTATTATACAAGTTTATTAACACAACATGATTTCTCCAGCATCGCGCAACGATACCGTTAAATTCACCAAATATTCCACAAAAATCCAAATATTACAACTTTTCCATATTTAGAAACTAGACATCTGGAACTATATTTTACCACTTTGAATTTCCTCATTTGGACTTATATTCATCAACATGCAACCACATAAAGATTGAACTACTACTCAGATTTTCCAGCAACAATTCATTCTGCGCAGCGATATAACAAGAACCATTTGAGGTACTTCCCAATATCAAAACTCAATGAAAATTTACAGGACATTACTAAACATATCAATGTAAAACATATCCAAAAATCATGCAATTCTCATGGACGGATTTTTCCCAGCAAATTCAACAACATGACTTAAAATTGTGACAAATCTGATTTTTATAACTAAGTATTTAATTCCAAAAATTATCATGTCTTCTCCCAATTATACATGCAACCTCAAACAACAACATAATATATCATAACATTAGTTAGAGCAACAAATCACATGTTTCTCCCAAGAATTTAACACAAAAATGATCAACTAATACCACCTATATGCTCTACTCTTCCATTTCATCTCATAATCAATCAAAACATTATAGTTACTTACCTCTAACGAAATTACACCATAGAAACTAGCATGCAACCCAGGAAATGTCTTCTCCTAGTCAAGAGCTTCACAATGGCGAAGACGGATCGTAATTCCGACTGAACGATCGAGATATGGTGATTTCTTTCTCTAGACCCTCTCCTCTTCTCTCTCTAACTCTCTCTTGTTCATGGCTGAAATGTGGGTGATAAAATGAGGAGAAGAGGACTCCTCTACCCTCTAAACTGATCTGGAGTCTCTAAGAGTAAGCCCACCCACGTGGCTCCTTTTTAGACCAAGAAATAAGTCAAAAAGTCAACAACTCAAAAAATCGTCAAAGCTGGCGGGCATCGCGCTAGGCGCACGGATGGCGCGCTAAGGCGCAGGCGGGCGCGCTAGGGCGCGGGACAGGCGCGCTAAGGCGCGGCCTCTGGCTGAATTTTGGTCTGATTTGTGCAATCTTCAGCGAACAGGTGCGCTAGGGCGCGGCCAATGCGCGCTAGGGCGCTGGCTTTCTCAAGGTGTTCAAAATGATGTCTAAAAGTTCTCACATGATTCTAAGGTGATCCCAAACCCAAACCAAGTCCAAACAACATCCGAAACACAATCTAAACCACATAAAATGAAGCTACGAATGCACACCAAATCGAATGCGAACAACTACGAAACTTCTAACACATATTAACATACTCAAAAGTGTACAATAGACTCAAATGCCAACATATTCGGATGAAATTCGCACATGAAATGACGATGTCAATATAAAGGACGTAAAATAGAAAGAATGTAAATAAAGCAAATGGTGCGGGCGTTACATGTTTCTTTGTTTCAAAACCAATCTCAATCTCTCCAATCTATTCTCTAAATCTAAAGACAAAGCAAAATCCTAAGTAAACCTGTCTGCGTGGGATCGACTCGTACTTGCACTCGCTATATTGCAATAGCCGTGCACTTGCGGATATTAAAGCAGAGACGGTTAGGTTAAACCAACCGACGAACAATTGTCGACATTGTTTTGTATGCATTGGGATACGGACACGGTCCCTTGTGATACCTATAAGTGGCTAGAGTCATATTGTCTTGGGTCGTAGGGATTGAGCGATACGTCGACGTGGATACAGAAAATGGTCCACAGCGGGTTTTGTAGATCGTGCGGGTCGCGATAGGGTACATTATTTATTAGGTACTGTAGATCGTGCGGGTCGCGATCGGTACAAATATTTGTTTTGGGATACGAGCACGGTCCCTGCGCGATTTGTGTACAGCGGCACAATTATCTATCTACGCTTGATGTTCGGTATTGAGAGATGTGTCTAGCATCGACGACACGATTATTTATTATGGCTTTCTGGAGCAAAAGCTCAGGAATCTATTATCACTATTATTTTGATGGATAGCAGCAGAGGCATCCTTTATAGTTTTGTGGAGCGGCAGTACGATTATTTACTACGGCTTCATGGAGCGATAAGGTCGGAAGTGTTTCAAGGGATTTCGGAGGTGTACCTCGAATCCACCGTATCCACCTTTATGTGCTTCCTGTATGAACGAATGTTAGTCGTGGTCTCCAAACAGTGCATGACGGTTGGCGGCTATTGAGCCTCTCGTGAATATAGGGTTGGTTGTCTTATGTGCTTTGTTTATTATCTGCTATTCTTATGTGCAATAATGCCATATTGTTTCATTAGTAGCTTCTGGGTCATTCGACTCATCCCTTCCATATTTGTTTCCTAGTTGCGAGGATACGTTTATTGCGATGAGGCTATAGTTCGAAGATCCTCTAGTTGTATCTAGTTAGTGTTTTATATTTACTTTACGTACTTGTAAGATCGGGGTTAAGCCGAGTTATATAAACTTAGTATGTGGGTAGAGATTCTTGTATTTTATAGACTTGTATTTGGTGCGACTTGTGGAGTCTAGGTTGTACTATTTTATAATTTCAATTTTCTTAGTTGTTGTGGCCGTGTGCCCGTTAATTTACTATTGGTGTTTCCGGCGCTCTGCGGTGTTGTAGTTGTTGTTGTTCAGGCGCTTGTTTAGCCGTGGAGGTTATTTTATGTAAGTTGGGATTTTGTTATTCGAGCTTTGAGCTCCAGTTCATTTGTTATTTGCTTTGTTTTGAGTTTTCCATTGCTGCAGTTGGTTTCGAGCTTTTGTGGCTTGCTTGTAATAGTTTTCTTCATTTTCACGCACCGAGTTGGGGTTGACACGGACCCGGACTCGAATCGTAACAGTTGAATATCGAGCTTAAGTTAGCATCTGCCGGAGATAGGATCCTCGGCTTAGGTGATTTGGGTATTGGGTTGAGTGTTTAACGTCGAGTTTGTGTTAAGTTTACCTTGGATGTTGGTAATTTATGAAGATGGTTCATGTAGGAATTGAAAATTAAGTTCTTACGTTCATGAGACGGAGACTAACGGTTTGTAGTCGGTTGTTTCTCTTGTGGAATTAGTGAGTGCGCTTTAAGGCTTCGCTAGATTGTTGACGACTAAGTATGAGTCGTTTGATGTGGAGATTTGACCATTGTAGGTTGTCTTGATCCCAGTATAAGTCGAGAGGTTTTAGGGAACGTCTTAGGCTTGATATTGGTGATCATTTGAGGAAATAGGGTGGGAAGACCAGAGATTAGTAACGAATCCGCTAGTATTTATCATGGAGTGTCAGGGTTACGATAGATGCAGTATAAGAGTCGTCTTGACTTAGACACTTTATTCTTGCATATCACATCATGGAATGCGACATTTGTATATACTAGAGACATTGTGTCACATAGGTGCATTTGCTTGTATTTGATACTTATGTGCATGAGACCGACTTTAAGGGCATATTTATAATCACTTATCCTAACGCCCAGTGACGGTAGCTTTTGAAGCCACTTCGGAAGGGCCCCGATTTGGTTGTCGAGATATTCGTCAAGACTAAGTTGATGCATGATAGATAGAAATTGTCTAACCCTATTACCAATAGGAATGGACAAGTAAATGGAATAGTACACTTGAACAAGTTGTGTACCTCGTGTTTAGATTGTGTATCATTTCTCGTATATTCGTTTGATTTGATTTGATATTGTGTGAGCCGTTGTGCTTAGTTGAACATGAGTATTTTTGGGCATGATATTAGCCATTTGTGACTTGTATATTGTCACGTGTGTTATATGTTTGTTTCACCTTAGAGAATAATTGATTTGGCGGCGGCGTGTAATTGCTATGTTGTATGTAGGATGTTGTAAGCCCCGGATACATGGTATTAATTCAGTCTTGCCTTATAGACTTTTGCGTGCGAATAGATCATGTCACCATGTGTGTATTCCCATTAGCATACTCGAGTGGTTATCTTTAGAACCTTACGTGCATGACAATTATGTTGGGTTGAGAATTGAGAATGTTACGTTGATGAGTTTGCCCTTAGTTGAATCACTTAAGGTGTTTCACTTCTCCTAGAGATTTAATGTCTCTATTGTATGCCTATAGAGGATGGCACGAACTAAGAAGCTGCAAGGATGTCGGTTATGCATCCGATCGTATTTCAACTCGAACACGCACCGCGAGAACCGAGAGACTCAGAGCTGAATGTGGCCCTAAGTGAGACACCCGAGTGCAGCAAGTGACCCCGAACCCTCTTTCCGACCCAAGACTCCAATAGAGCGAGTCAAGGTTAGAAGGTGAGACCTTGTGATTGGAATCCGTAAGAGTCATGTTCGTCGTGACTTGTCCTATTATCTATTTTTCTGTTATTGGACTACCATGTGTACTCTGATTGGGTACTCGTTCGTTAGAATATTATATCTCGTAGTTGACCCCAAATGTGATCATTGAGAGTGTGATACACTCTATGTTTCGAGTAGCATGTATAGTACGTGGTATTGGTGTCCAATGATACCGATCCGTTAAATCGAATGTATTTAGAGTTCGAAACTCTTATTATTATAAGTTGACCTTGTGTCTTATCGACATGAGTAGTTGCATCACTTGCATGTTAGCTTGCGACTTCGTTGATCTTTTATTTCGTCGTCCCGTGTAGCCGGTAATATCGTTATTCACAGGAGAGTTCTGTGACTCACGTGACCTTTAGTGATATGCCATTTGTTTGAACTTGTTCCTTGACTTTATGATGTCGTTGTATAACTTTGCGAACCTAAGGGTTGTTTTAACCCGGACCAAATTGATCGCGGGATTTCCCGTGAGTAATTGTTGAGAGTTATACCACGGGAAGTGGAGATTCGTTAGCGCGCGGAAGCGTGGCGTTGGAACATGTTCGAAGGTGTTTTCATGACACTTTGTAGTGTACTTTGAACTGGACTCGGCCAGAGACGGTAGTGAGTCTCGTAACGAAACCCGACATTTCTTACGTCTCGAAATTTCATCTATTTATGAGAACTTTGTGCGTGAGCAATACTTGAGGTTGATGGCCTCTAACCCTCCCTTTATTTGTTTGGGCTTTCACTCTTTTTCAATATGAGTGCGATTACGTAGGCTATGGAATGGCCTTGTTGTGGTGTGAACTCTCGTACACGTTCAATCCATGAATTCGCGGCCGAATTCTTTTGAGGGAGAGGATGTAACACCCCGACCCAACTTCATTCCGGGTTCACTCAGTAGTCTCTCGATACTGACCTTAAAACCCTCGGAGAGTGAGGCGTCATGCTTGTTAAACGTGACGTGTTAGATCGAAGACCATATTTGGCGTGTTTAACTCATGGCGAGTTGCACTTTGTTCCTATGTCCGTTCGAGACTATCCTAGACATCAATTGGCATTCGTATAATTACATTTCCTCTTTTGTTGGTTGACCTAACCTTGGCTTAGATTCGTTCGCAACGACAAGCA
>JACONP010000263.1:0-25186 GCA_016624345.1 Platycodon grandiflorus
CTTTGGCTCATGGGTTGCTGATGGTTCTGGTTCACGGAATGGAACTGACCCTGGTGTGAAAGATTTTGCATATGCTGTTTCAAGGGACTCTGCTGATTTTGAGGCTGCAAATGATAATATAGAAATTTAGATTCTGCATAAGCTGGCTCAAGCTCTAATGCTTATTTCTCTTGGTTACCAAGTACATAAAAACATTCACTTCATTGCAAACAAGACATCAGACACCTTTTCAAGAAGATGAACTTGCCTCAACTCAGGTCTCATCTTATCAGACACCTATCTGATCTGGGCGATCTAGAATCTAAAACTATTCTGGTTTTCAAAACCACGACTATCAACCACTTGGCCATCTCTTAACAAAATAATTAAGAATGTGCAAAATGAGGTGTATAAACTGTGTTTTAGATCTGACTTAAAATTTTCCATTTTTTCTTTTTTTCGTTTGAAAAGTAGTTGAACTTGATCTAAGATAAGGGCTTGAAGGTGAAGCATGGTTGACAAATGCAACGTGAAGACCAGCAAATATATAGGCAGAAGGAAATGAAATCGACCCAATTGAAAGAATTCAACCGGCATTATCCCCAATAACTCGAGAAACCTCAATGCATGATTGTCATACTCCCCTGTGATTATTAGCATGCAGATAGTGCTTTTCATGATCATAATCAATTTTAAAATTGACTAATTTATGGAATAATTCAATTTAACCCTGACAAAAGTGGTATTCAAGCAACCTGAAGGTGTGCCAAATTGAATTGAGTTTTGAAAAATTATATCTACTCTACTTAGGGACTAAAAGCCATGAGCATACCCCCGTTGAGAAAATTGGTTTTGTTTCATCCTGATTCTGGCATTGTGGTGTGTCATGAGCAAGTAGAACTGTAGGAGTATTGATGCCCTTGTATCACTCGGAACCGAACACTTATGAAACAATGAGGTCTAATGAATCATAAGGCTGAGAATTATGACCGTGTTAATATACGTCAAGGGCTTGAAAGGGCCCGTAACCATAATTTGCAAAGTATTCCTCCTGTTAGTTTTCCAACCAAGGTTACAGGTAAAATGGATAATAAAAAGATCATACAAAACCTATCTACAAGACATGAGCTTCATTCATTGCAGGGGAAAGAAAACTACCAAGTCATATGCTTCACAAGAGCCAGCTTAATCTATTGTGCCTCGTGGCATTCTATGACCGCACAGGTGGCCAGCCTCAGGAACTCTCTTTGAAGCCAGACTGAAGAATCGACCATTCACAATTGCATCATAATAAATCAATAATTATGGCAGTTTCAGTGATAGCATCTCTTTGATCAGGATCAACACGTAAAGTTAAGAGAGAATGTATTTTTCACTGCTTGACAGAAAGGGTGCGAGTGACCAACAAAACTATAGGAACCTCCATGTACATAACCATAGCAGCACCCAGTCAAAAGAGGTGCGAATGAGACATATATGCCACGGAAAAATTAAAAACCCTTCTCGTCTAAATACATGAAGCCTAATGGGGACTAGGATATGCTTCTACTCCAAAAACACACATAAGTACAAACAAATGAACATAGATACATACATACACACGCATATCTATATCTATATGTAATTGTTTCAGGGAAAAAATCTTACTTCAGTAATAGGGCGATAGCTTTGAGTCGATGACAATGGAGAAGAATTATCGGCGCCAAATGCCTGGAACATGTATTAGAAGGTTGATTCATAAGCTTCACATATAATCATAATTATGGTTAGATAATCAGCATGTTTCCAACAGGTGAATCAAGCTTACTGGCAAACCAGGCATGCTAGAAACAGAGTTTGATGCAACACGCCTGTACTTGTGCCTTGGAGCATAAAACTTGTAGTCTCGAGCAGAAACAGCTACTTCACTTCGACCAGTCAATCTTTTGAACCTATATTTGAGCAGATTAATTAGAAAAGAATAATTGTATGCTCCCAACTTTAACACAAACTATGCTCTGATTCAATACCTTTCATGAAGTCCTTAGATTTTTTATTTTGGGTCTTTTCTTACATTATTATGATATTTTTGAAACAAAGGCATCATAATTGAACAATCTGACACAAAAAATCTTTCATCAATGATTGCAAGAATCAAGAATGTCACTGCATTGCCAATATAAATGATTAAGTGAGACGCATTTTTATACTTATGAAGGACTGTTACACTTGATCTACATTTTTTTTTATCTTTTTTATTATTTGGAAAATTTAACTTCCCATAGTATGTACCATTTCAATGACTAGCATTCTTGAAATGTTATCTTATTCATTACGTTATAATAAAAAGTATATATTTATTTACATTTTACCCCCAAGATACTTTCAAAAGTTACATTACTTCCCTTCAAGTGTCCATGCGAGTATCAGCACATCCCAGCATGTCGGATAGTTATAAGTTAAATTAAATTACAAAACTATAAGGGGTGTGCCCTGCATGTATCCAAACATCACGTGGCCTACACGCTTTGAAACCTAAGATGAGGGATTCAAGAGACTGTTGGTGCTTCTAGCTTTTTACAGGTCCATACATAATTTGGATGCTTTAGGGAATTTTCTTCTGAATTCCTTTTTCTTTACTTTGAAAGCAGTTTTTACCCAGTAATCAGAACTATCAGTTCTATTCATCCGCAGAAATCAAATTTATGACCCCCAATTGTTCCTCAGCCCTAACAATCCAAAATCCCACGAATATTCATGACCACTGCTAAGAAAAGCTCCTGAACTTCCTTCGTTGCATCCCCTAAACAAGCAATTACCACAATCCTTTCCTATGTCTATAATTCCGAACCCGTTACTTATATTGCTCCATTCATCACAAAATCCAACAGAATTAACCAACATAATCCTCCTCGCTGCTTCTGACCTTTGTCTCACTAGTAACTCCTACTTTTCACCTGGGAACATTCATATGAAAAGCTGAGATGTGTTCCAAACTTTAAGGTTTCACATGGTCTTTGATTCATAATTTGTTTAATATTAACTACAAGAATCAATCTCAAAGACTGAATCAAACATTTCTCACCTACGCATGCTTCTTAGGTTCCCTTACACCTGAACATAAGTCTGCGAGCCACCAGTTGTGAGTATGCCACTTAAATATCAATAGGCTCAAGTAGCAGCATCATATCCAGATCTGCAGATATGCACTATTTTCTTCTCCTTTAATGGTGAATTTTGGACCAAGAGATGATACAATCTTGAATTAAGGGTCACAATTATGTCTTCTTTCTGCTGTTATGTGACAAAGCTTCATTTCCCGCATTAATTTGTCCAACGCAGTGTAGCTTTTAGACTCCTAGATTTGTATAGGGATAATACTAATTTTTTTTCCTTAGCTTTTTTTTTCTATTCGTTCATCATTACTCTTATGCCCTTGGTGCTAAGATGGGCTTGAGAGGAACACTTGTCCGCCCTTCAACTCCTGTAATTATTCCATGATCTATCTAGATGTTTTCATAGGAATAAATATAATCTTCAAGACTATAACCTTACGTTGAGCCTCTAAATGTAAAACTTGCCATAGGCCATGTTTTACAATGAAGTTACTTAATAAACATTAACCCGGCATGAAGAGTCCTTTCATCAAATATGGAGAGACTAAGAACCAAAAATCCGTTTAATGATCTAATGGAGAGTAGAAATTTGCATATCAAGAAAGCATAATAACATGTCTTAAACCATAGATGATATTAAGTACAAAAAGCCATAAAGAATTCAAATTCTGGGCTCAAACATACCACTCTGCATCATCAATATGCATATTAGTTGGTTTCTCAGCGATATCCAAACCATTAACTACCACAAAACGAACCCGCTTCTCCTCTTGTATAACTAGTTCAGGGAATCTTGATCTTGTTTCAAAAGAAGTTGCAAGTTCCCGTCTTTTAAATACACATGTCCCTGTATGTCACATATCAATTAAAAGGCAGGAGAATAAGGAGTTATGAGCCGAATCTTGGAAACAAACTCTAGATATTCCCCTTCCCCAAGCATGAAACTACAGAAGTCATATCCAGAATTTATACAAGTTCTCTTTTTGAAGAAAGACAGGCAAAGAAAGCAAAAGAAGGGAAACATGGTTTGCTGATAGAGAATCATTACCATGACTGTAAACTTTTGTTCAAAATAGATGCTCTAAGAGATTCACCACCTAGACAAGGAAATCATTTAGACTACGGTTATACCAATCAGTCATGGCTACAAATAACACCCCCACCTCTCCCCCACCCTTCAAAAGGAAAGACGCATGAAGCAACTTGAGATATAAAACAGATTAATCCTAATCCAGGGAGGGAGTGAGAGAGAGTAAACACTACAACGTGATCACTTTCTTACTGATTGGCCTGAGCGTACCGACATAAAAGGTGCCAAAATTAACAAAGATATATCCAAGAGAGAATTAAACAGATACCTTTCCTAGGAAATTTCTTGGCAAGCTTCCTATACAACCCACCAGCTGCTTCAAGTGCAACGCTTATACTCTTTTCGCGCATACCATTCAAGGAAGAGATCCTCATGTTCGCTTCATTAACTAAAGTTTCATACATATTTGCGACATACATCAAGGGCAAGACAAACCGAGCATCGCCTTCATATCTAACCTCTCTTGACTTCCTCTTGCTCTGTTTATCTGGGACAGATAGAGCCGTATATTCAGCCTCAGCATCTGTTGCTTCAACGACATGCGAGCTAATGAAATGATCCACAATGATGTCCAGAAACCTTGCCCTTGCTGTTTCAAGCGGTGAAATATCTGTTCAAAATCAACTTCCATTCAGTAAATGGAGGTTACAGTTAAGTGAAATTTAATACTCATCAATCCTAAAGCAATGACGAGGACAATTACCATCTGCTGATAAAATATTGTAAGGATCCCTTGAAGACCCACTGTTGTCAAGGCTAGAGTGATCTTCATCAGCCCCTACACTGTGAAGTGGTAAAGAATTCCTGTATGATTCATTCATGCATTCCTGCAAATATTACGATTATTCAAGGCAAACTTAGTTATGAAGAGTTAAGAAAAAGGGAAAATGGGCCCTTGCCTGCTGCAAGACCATAAAGGGAACATATATAACTAGCAACTCAAAATGCTGAACAATTTGAGTGAGAAAAACACAAAAATTGCAACCAAGTACAGCTGACACAAAAGGTTCGCACAGCAGAGGCAAGGTTTTCATCTGTATTTTTTTTGTTTCTTCTTTTTTTCCCCCTACTATTGGGCAGGCCGCAGGCAACCACAATATTGAACATAAAACTTAGATTATATGAAATGCTGTCATCTCTGATTATTAACTCTAGTTTTTTTACGCTTCAAGAACATCTAACAATTGCTAATGGTCACTTTAACAAGTTATTAAGAGCATAAAAGTGAAGAGTTAAACTACTGAACATGTTAAGATAGTTTCTTAGCAAATGGGATAACCAAAAAGGTAATCCACCTCTCACATTATTGAGGAAGAAACCATGCCTTGAATGGTCCGTTATGAGAGCCAGCAAATGTATTGGCAACAGTAAGAGCTCCCAAGCCTTCTGGCTCCAACTCAGATCCTCGTGTAAATACATATGCATCATTTGCTAGTGCTGCATTCTGATTTCTAACACCAGCTCAAATCATTGACCGTTTTATCCATATGGGTCCTGGCCTAGATCCAACCCGACCTAACTCCTAAGCCATACATTTGACGCTCAAGCCAACTGAACCGATGTTCACTAGGTTTAAATACATTCCACTTATTCATTCTTTCTTCCTGATCCTGATAAAGTTTTGAGTTCGTGACCCGTCTAGTTATTCTACTAACAGTGGTATTGTATTTATTATTATCCATTTACCCTAACACAAGAAGAATTGAGAAGCTATTAGTGGCATGTCCTCACACTAGTAGGTTTTGGGTAGTAGAGAAGTCATCATTAAAGAGCTTTGTTGCCTAGTACTTTTTAAGAAATCCCCATAATGGATTTCCGGTCGTTTTGTTTTCTCTGTTCTATCTCCCTCTCAGACATCCCGCTAAATGAATCACTCACACAAGAACTCAGTGGTAGTCAAGCCACTGAGCCAACCCATTGGGTTAAAATAAGGACATATTCATTCACTTAAAAGTAAATTATATATTTTAAAAAAAAATTTAAAAGAAGGCAACACTCACAACAGCACTGGAGTCGTCGTCATTGTCCAAGCTATCCTCAGCGACAGCAGCATCGCGATCGACGATGCGTTCAATAATCTCGCCGGAACGGGCATCGACGGCGTTGAGGTCGTGCAGAGAGGTTGTTGAAATGTATGAATTGGCTGATCTCAAATTGTACTGCTGAACTGTAACCCTAGTCCCCATCTACTATTTAATTTAAATTCAAACCCTAAAAACAACAACAATAGTACAAATAAAATCCTTGCTATTCTTAGTATTCTCATGCAGATGAAGCTTTTTAATGTAAAAGAGAGATGATCAGTACTACTATGGTTAGGCATTTGGAAAAACCTCAATTTGTGTGCGTAGTGTGTGTGTGTGTGTGCGCGTGTGTGTGTGTTTGAAGTTCAAACAGACACGTTTTACGGCTATACAGACTTGCACCTCTGTGTGTGTGTGTGTGTCAAAGAGAGGAAGAGAGACCAGCGAACCAAACCTGTGAACGGACCTGGGCGTTTATGGTAGCAAAAGCAGTTTCCGAGCCTGCCACCGTTCTCCACACCAGCTCCCAAACCGGAAGGAAGAAGGTCTTTAACTGCTCTACTTAATATTTTTATTTCCGCCCCTGTACTTATATTTCTCTTTCAACTTAAGCCAAACCATTATCTCCGTTATATATCACTAACGGAATGATGACATAACAATCAAAAATCACCATACCCAGTTACCCACCTCTAGAGCAACCTCCTTCATTCCCACTACCAACAAACAACATTACCATTAATAATCACCAACTCTAAAGTCCAAAAATACAAATTAATTACAAAATTCCCTCATTCTAACATATAATACTCACTTCATCTTTGTGTCTCTAAAATTAAGTTAACAATGTATCACAATCTCTAATCACCACCACCTTCATTACTCTCCCAATCGCTATAATGTCTATTTCTGCACCAAAGTCGCCACTGCCCACAACCCAAATTAGAACTAGTCACAATCTCATTGACTGCAGCAACGTAGTCGACCTCGTTTACGACCTCCACCATTCTACTCCTCAATTATGTCCCTCTCTAACCCAACCGCCACATGACCCTCATCTTCACCACCATTTTCCCCAACTACTTCTCCCCATATATTTAAAAAATTAAATTTTATGTACATATTAATGAGCTGAAAAATTATTGTCAGATCAATGACTACCTTCGTTAAAAATGTTTCCTAGACTATTGCCAGAACTTTAGAGAGAAAATTATTATGGTATTTCAAAGACAGAAAGATGAAGTGGGCTTTAGTTATTAGAGAGAAAAAGTGAGAAATTTGGTATTAATTTGTGCTTTTAGACTTTCGGGTTAGGGTTAAGGCTGGTGGTTGGTTGTGGGTACGCACAAGCTAGGTGTGTAAAGGCGACAAAGGTAGTGTGAATGATGATTTTAGGATGTTACATCATCATTCCGTTAATAAAATATAACAAAAATAACAGTTTGGGCTAAAATAAAAAGAGAAATACAATGACAGAAACCAAAAAAATTAAAGAACATCATCATTCCGTTAAAAGTAGTTTTTGGGCGAATGTGGACTTTGGGTGCATTTTCTACTCTTATCTCCTTAAATTGTGAGCTAGTTCGGTTTATTAATGATTATCATAAACAATGCATGTTTTTTTTTATGTATTTCAAAAGAGCATTTGCTATTAGCACCCTTCAATACCTCTTAGTACACCCTTTCCATATATTACAAAAGGGATTATTATATATTTGACCAACGTACTAATTGAGAATTCTTGATTTTACCAACGTACTTTCATTAACCCAAAATTGACCAATGTACTATCAATTTCGTTGCAATGTTGACCTCGTCGTTAACAGACCATCCAAAAAATTAACGCCTTGCTGACGTGGACTCTAAACGACCCAGTCAATGCTGAAGTGGAGCTTACGGGGACATCACGTGGAGAATGAAGTCTCTTATACGCATTTTGGTGGGAAAATCACATTAGGTCTTCGTCGGAGTCTTCGAACGGAAAATCGAAATTCCGTCGATTGAACGCTTCAAACTCACCGTTGCGAAGCAAATATCGTCTGAATGGTTTGTTTGCCTGAAGATTGAACAACAGAGCGTATACATATCAAGAATCAGGTATCTTAGATTTCCTTTTGAATGTACTGATTTGTGCTTTAAAGAATAGGGCTTAAAAGGGTTTCGAAATTAGGGCTTTTTGTCGTGTGTTGTTTATGTTTGTTACGATGTCTTTTTGTGAACTATCGTGTTGGTAAGCCCCCTTTCGTTATTTTAATTGTAAATGGTCCCCTCAAATTGATTGATTTGTGTCCCCCACCCACACTTGAACTACACCGTGTTGGTAACCCCCTTTTCGTTATTTTAATTGATTTTGTGTCCCCCACCTCATATTTCTTTGTTTTTGTTTCTGAGAATGGGTGAAACTATTGAATTGTGTATATATTATGATGGGATAATTAGGACTAGCCCATTTAGGTATTATGATATGGGTCGGTTGCAAGATTTAGTGATATACCAATTGAGACTTTTAGCTTTCTTTGTGTTAGAAGGATCGATAAAATCAAAATGCGAAAGCCAATTGAAAAAATCCATTACAAAGTGCCAAATTCTAGCATGGATGAAGGGCTTAGGTTTGTGTGGTGTGATGAACAAATTAAGGGTTTAGTAGAGGTTGGTAGAACTACCCATCATTATATAATGATATATGTTGAGCATGAAAATTCTGAGGATACTGATGTTGATGAAGATCCTGATTATTTTGCTAGTGATGATGAAGATGATGTGGCTAGCTTGGATCATATAAGTGAAGATGAAGATGAGGTAACTTATTTTAGGGAGAAAATTATTGATAATAAAAGAAGAAGGCATTACGAAAATGTTAACGTGACCCAACGAAGATGAAAATGTTACGTCACCCAACCTCCTGATGTCATTGTGCCCCCCTCTGATGATGGGCCTCCATTTGTTGAACCCACTAGTCAACATACAAGTGGTTATGCTATGCCAACTATACAGCAGGATGATTTAATGGAGCAGATTAAAAATTTTGGTGGTGATGTAGATACCAGTGGGCACCACAGTGAATATTTGGACTCTAGTGACTATGATTCCCCCCACTTTCAAAGTGATGATGAAAATGACAGTGAGCTAGATAATTTGACCAATTTCCCTGTCTTTGACCCTACAACCAAATGGGACCACATGTACCCTTCCCTTGTGATGAGCTCAAGATTTCCAAGAATTTTCCCTTTTATTTCCTTTTATTTTGTGCTATTTTTAAGTTAAATATTCTTGGAAATATTATTATTTGTGTATTTGTGCTTCATTGTAGGTCTCAAGGTATTTACAAGCTTTCATGGATTTTAGCACAAGGTTTCGGCAATTTTGGGCTTCAAGGTTGAGGCAAAGTATTCCGTTAAAGTCCGTCAAGTGTTGCAAGGCAAAATGAGCTAACGGTGAGCTAACGGAGCTAACGGAGGATGAAAATGAGAAGCTGGGAGGGGAAGGACTTTGGGAGTCAATATCGAAACAGGGGGCACCGGAACAATTAATGGAAGTTTTCATTAATGTGTTGGCGGAACCACGGCGCGCCACGTCGCCTCCGTGTCCCTTGCCCATCCGTCGACCGCGGTCTTCCTACGGATCTTTGGCGTCCGGCCACGCGCCTTCTTCCAACCCACTTCCACTCACACCTCACCCTATTTACCCATCAAAGACCCCCCAGCCATTCATCCGCCCCATCGCCATCCCAGATCCGCCCATTCCTCTCCCACACCACCACGGATCGGCCAAGTTCCCTTTTCTCCAATTCACCCTCGCCATTCCTTTCCGTTCCAGCCCCTAAAGCTCTTCAAATTAATTTCCATTTTGCCACAAGCTTCCTTGATACTCTTCTATCTTCAATTAAATATCTCCTTGCATCCCCAAATCAAGAAGAAGTCCCCTTTTGGGGCAAGAACGCCCTTGGGGCAGACTCTCTTCTCCCATTTTCTCCATTTCCTCCATTGATTGATCACCATTGAAGGTTTGGAGCTTCAAATCAAGTACCAAGGAAGCCTTTGCAAGAGATTTCAACCTCGGATCCACACTTTAATCGGTTCATTCTCTCCAATTTTTATATCTTAAGATTATTGTGTAATTTCTAGGGTTGAATATTTTGTAATTGTGGAATTGGTTTGTGCTTAATGATTTATGGAAAGCAATTATTTTTTATGTCAAAAGTAGTATTTTAATTTAATTTCTCTCTCTTTAAAGTATTACCCATGTTGTTGGTTATTATCATTGTGTGTTTAATGCTTTTAATGAAGTCATGAATCATTAAATGAGCCCTAGAATGATAGGATACGGCGGCGACCCTTCCTATTGTTCGAAAATCGTGATAATTGTTTACGCAACGAAGTAGCTCGATGAAAACGGGCGTAGATAGTCATTGGGTGCTTGATCTCTATGCGGTTATTTCTCTCCTATGTTATGTTTGCGATGGTGCCCATAGCTAGGAAGAGTGGTAGCTAGATTCGCTATACGTAGCGACGGCCGTAGTGAATATTATTAACGTGCGCCCGACTACCGACACATGAGTTAAGAAAAATAGAGAGAGGGTTAAATTAGACACGAGCGAGACTAGAAATATTGCAATCCTAAAATCCTATCTTCTATCTTGATTTGTTGTTGCCAAACCATTTTTGCGTTAATGTAAATATTAATTGCTTTCTTTTATTTTTAGTTTTTAAGTTTTTATTCTCAATTTATTTTCGCTCAAATATAATTAGCTAGCTCAATTTCGGTACTTAGTTGGAGTGAAAATTACGTGCATTCCTGTGGGATCGATACTCGTACTTATGTACACTTTATTACTTGGTACGGCGGGTAATCTTGCCCTAGTTGCATTTTATGCACATCAAGTTTTTGGCGCCGTTGGGAATGATTTAATTTTCACTCCTATATGCTAATATCGATACTAAGCGAAGCTAATTGTAATTTGAGCATTTTTTTAGTTTGCTTGCTTTTGTATTTATATGCTTGTGTCGCTTTTGAAGCCTTCCCGAGTTTTGTGGGTTCGTAGGGAGGTGTATATAGTGTCCCCACACAAAAGATTTTATTTTTATTTTGTATATATTTATTTCCATAATTGCTTTCACACTTTTTTTCTTTTGAGCTTGATTTGATACGGGGTTGAGCATTCAAAGTAGGGGTTTGCTTGAGGAAATTCTTTGGAGTAGGCTCACTCTCGGGCCGGACTTCTTTAGGAATCAACTTTGAGGGAGTTTTCTTTCCTTCCCTTCTCCGTTTACTTTAAGTTTGGGGGTTGGGTTTGGATTGGTTAGCTTTGAAAATTCGAAAGTCTTGAGCTTGAAATTCCTCATTTTTAATGCTTTGAATTTTGGGCGCTTGTGAGAGTTATATGTGCATTATTTTCTTGGATTCTTTGTTGAGTTTATTATATACATAGTTGAGGATATGTGTGTGCTTTTTATGCTATCTCCACCTCATTCATGATTAATAATGCCCATGTTGGATTTTGAGTTGAATTGTTATGCTATGCTCTAGCTTTGATAGTGCATGTCGGATGAGTATCATGTTGTGAGTTTTGATAATCGTTGGATGATCTTGAAAATTGTTGATTAAAGTAGCTTGGTTTGGACTTGTGTGCATGACAAGAGCATGATATAGGCCATCTTTGGATTGTTTGAGCCATATTATCCTACCTATTATACATTAATCCCTAGTGTCCCCTTTTGAGCTTATTTATAGAATGGCGTGTGCCTAGAGCACACAATGACCCCATTCGACTTCTTTTTCTTATACCCATATCATCCTATCCCATGAGCCTATACACTTTTGCCGGCACCCTTCAAGAGAAGCATGATTTGGAATGAATTGTTTTATTTATGAATTCTTGTTGGGAAGTGTTGCTTCATGGATGTATTGTGCTTTATTGTTGATGATATTGGTGTTTGAAAAGTGTTGAATGGTGGAAAAGAGCCCCTTAGCAAACAAAAGAAAATGAAAAGAAAAATCAAAAGAAAAGAAAAGTCAAGGGAGAAAAAAAAAAAAAAGAAAAAGAAAATGCCATTATGCTTTAATTGCTCAAGGAGATATAAGGGTGGAGCTTAATTGTTGTGGTAGTGAACACTTTCTTCAACCCAATGTTTAAAGTTTAAGGGGTTGTTGAAGTGAGTTTGTGGTTAATTTGAAGAGTGATGCTTTCATGAAGCAAGTTAGTGTGTGAAGACTTCAAATTCTTTGCTCTCTTGACTTGTTATCCTATCCTTCATTTGTAGCCCAAACCTTGGCCTAACATTACAAGCTTATTAAAGTCCTATTGATATTGTCATGCCATGCGAGTCCTTGCCTTGTGAAACATAAAACTCTTTCGGTTTGATTGCTCATTTTTGATATCTCATTGACCGTTCTATCTTTGCTAGAGCTAAGCTATTTATTGATGGGCATATGTTTTGTAACGTGGGTAAAATGTTTGAGGAAAAAGCTAGCTAGCACTAAAATCACACTATACCTTATCTATGCATGTTTATAATCTTGAGTTTGATTTCCATCATGGTAATGTGCATATGATCTTAAGCGGCCGTGTTGTCAAGTCCTTGAGCTCATTCTAAATGTTTTATTTCTTTGCTCGGGACGATCAAAGCTTAAGTTTGGGGGTGTGATGAGCTCAAGATTTCCAAGAATTTTCCCTTTTATTTCCTTTTATTTTGTGCTATTTTTAAGTTAAATATTCTTGGAAATATTATTATTTGTGTATTTGTGCTTCATTGTAGGTTTCCAAGGTATTTATGAGCTTTCATGGATTTTAGCACAAGGTTTTAGGCAATTTTGGGCTTCAAGGTTGAGCTACAAGTATTCCGTTAAAGTCCGTCAAGTGTTGCAAGGCAAAATGAGCTAACGGTGAGCTAACGGAGCTAACGGAGGATGAAAATGAGAAGCCGGGAGGGAAGGACTTTGGGAGTCAATATCGAAACAGGGGGCACCGGAGCAATTAATGGAAGTTTTCATTAATGTGTTGGCGGAACCGCCGCGCCACGTCGCCTCCGTGTCCACTTGCCCATCTGCGACCCGCGGTCTTCCTTGGATCTTGGCGTCCGGCCCACCGCACCCCTTTCCAACCCACTTCCACACACCTCGGCCTATTTACCCATCGCACCCGCGCCCACCACCCATTCATCCGCCCCATCCGCCATCCCCATCCGCCCATTCCCTCTCACACCAACCCACGGATCGCCCAAGTTCCCCTTTTCTCCAATTCGCCCTCGCAATTCCTCTCCGTTCAGCCCCCTAAAGCTCTTCAAATTAATTTCCATTTTGCCACAAGCTTCCTTGATACTCTTCTATCTTCAATTAAATATCTCCCTTGCATCCCCAAATCAAGAAGAAGTCCCCTTTTGGGGCAAGAACGCCCCTTTGGGGCAGCAACTCTCTTCTCCCATTTTCTCTCCATTTCCTCCATTGATTGATCACCATTGAAGGTTTGGAGCTTCAAATCAAGTACCAAGGAAGCCTTTGCAAGAGATTTCAACCTCGGATCCACACTTTAATCGGTTCATTCTCTCCAATTTTTATATCTTAAGATTATTGTGTAATTTCTAGGGTTGAATATTTTGTAATTGTGGAATTGGTTTGTGCTTAATGATTTATGGAAAGCAATTATTTTTATGTCAAAAGTAGTATTTTAATTTAATTTCTCTCTTTTAAAGTATTACCCATGTTGTTGGTTATTATCATTGTGTGTTTAATGCTTTTAATGAAGTCATGAATCATTAAATGAGCCCTAGAATGATAGGATACGAAACGACCCTTCCTATTGTTCGAAAATCGTGATAATTGTTTACGCAACGGAAGTAGCTCGATGAAAACGGGCGTAGATAGTCATTGGGTGCTTGATCTCTATGCGGTTATTTCTCTCCTATGTTATGTTTGCGATGGTGCCCATAGCTAGGAAGAGTGGTAGCTAGATTCGCTATACGTAGCGACGGCCGTAGTGAATATTATTAACGTGCGCCCGACTACCGACACATGAGTTAAGAAAAATAGAGAGAGGGTTAAATTAGACACGAGCGAGACTAGAAATATTGCAATCCTAAAATCCTATCTTCTATCTTGATTTGTTGTTGCCAAACCATTTTTGCGTTAATGTAAATATTAATTGCTTTCTTTTATTTTTAGTTTTTAAGTTTTTATTCTCAATTTATTTTCGCTCAAATATAATTAGCTAGCTCAATTTCGGTACTTAGTTGGAGTGAAAATTACGTGCATTCCCGTGGGATCGATACTCGTACTTATGTACACTTTATTACTTGGTACGGCAGGTAATCTTGCCCTAGTTGCATTTTATGCACATCAAGTTTTTGGCGCCGTTGCAGGGAATGATTTAATTTTCACTCCTATATGCTAATATCGATACTAAGCGAAGCTAATTGTAATTTGAGCATTTTTTTAGTTTACTTGCTTTTGTATTTATATGCTTGTGTCGCTTTTCGAAGCCTTCCCGAGTTTTGTGGGTTTGTAGGGAGGTGTATATAGTGTCCCCACACAAAAAGATTTTATTTTTTATTTTGTATATATTTATTTCCATAATTGCTTTCACACCTTTTTTCTTTTGAGCTTGATTTGATACAGGGGTTGAGCATTCAAAGTAGGGGTTTGCTTGAGGAAATTCTTTGGAGTAGGCTCACTCTCGGGCCCGGACTTCTTTAGGAATCAACTTTGAGGGAGTTTTCTTTCCTTCCCTTCTCCGTTTACTTTAAGTTTGGGGGTTGGGTTTGGATTGGTTAGCTTTGAAAATTCGAAAGTCTTGAGCTTGAAATTCCTCATTTTTAATGCTTTGAATTTTGGGCGCTTGAGAGTTATATGTGCATTATTTTCTTGGATTCATTCTTGAGTTTATTATATGCATAGTTGAGGATATGTGTGTGCTTTTTATGCTATCTTCACCTCATTCATGATTAATAATGCCCATGTTGGATTTTGAATTGAATTGTTATGCTAAGCTCTAGCTTTGATAGTGCATGTCGGATGAGTATCATGTTGTGAGTTTTGATAATCGTTGGATGATCTTGAAAATTGTTGATTAAAGTAGCTTGGTTTGGACTTGTGTGTGCATGACAAGAGCATGATTTAGGCCATCTTTGGATTGTTTGAGCCATATTATCCTACCTATTATACATTAATCCCTAGTGTCCCCTTTTGAGCTTATTTATAGAATGGCGTGTGCCTAGAGCACACATTGACCCCCATTCGACTTCTTTTTCGTATACCCACATCATCCTATCCCATGAGCCTATACACTTTTGCCGGCACCCTTCAAGAGAGCATGATTTGGAATGAATTGTTTTATTTATGAATTCTTGTTGGGAAGTGTTACTTCATGGATGTATTGTGCTTTATTGTTGATGATATTGGTGTTTGAAAAGTGTTGAATGGTGGAAAAAGAGCCCCCTTAGCAAACAAAAGAAAATGAAAAGAAAAATCAAAAGAAAAGAAAAGTCAAGGGAGGCAATAAAAAAAAAGAAAAAGAAAATGCCATTATGCTTTAATTGCTCAAGGAGATATAAGGGTGGAGCTTAATTGTTGTGGTAGTGACACTTTCTTCAACCCAATGTTTAAAGTTAAGGGGTTGTTGAAGTGAGTTTGTGGTTAATTTGAAGAGTGATGCTTTCATGAAGCAAGTTAGTGTGTGAAGACTTCAAATTCTTTGCTCTCTTGACTTGTTATCCTATCCTTCATTTGTAGCCCAAACCTTGGCCTAACATTACAAGCTTATTAAAGTCCTATTGATATTGTCATGCCATGCGAGTCTTTGCCTTGTGAAACATAAAACTCTTTCGGTTTGATTGCTCAATTTTTGATATCTCATTGACCGTTCTATCTTTGCTAGAGCTAAGCTATTTATTGATGGGCATATGTTTTGTAACGTGGGTAAAATGTTTGAGGAAAAAGCTAGCTAGCACTAAAATCACACTATACCTTATCTATGCATGTTTATAATCTTGAGTTTGATTTCCATCATGGTAATGTGCATATGATCTTAAGCGAGCGCCGTGTTGTCAAGTCCTTGAGCTCATTCTAAATGTTTTATTTCTTTGCTCGGGACGATCAAAGCTTAAGTTTGGGGGTGTGATGAGCTCAAGATTTCCAAGAATTTTCCCTTTTATTTCCTTTTATTTTGTGCTATTTTTAAGTTAAATATTCTTGGAAATATTATTATTTGTGTATTTGTGCTTCATTGTAGGTCTCCAAGGTATTTACAAGCTTTCATGGATTTTAGCACAAGGTTTCAGGCAATTTTGGGCTTCAAGGTTGAGCTGCAAAGTATTCCGTTAAAGTCCGTCAAGTGTTGCAAGGCAAAATGAGCTAACGGTGAGCTAACGGAGCTAACGGAGGATGAAAATGAGAAGCCTGGGAGGGGAAGGACTTTGGGAGTCAATATCAGAAACATAGGGGCACCGGAGCAATTAATGGAAGTTTTCATTAATGTGTTGGCAGAACCACAGCGCGCCACGTCGCCTCCGTGTCCACTTGCCCATCCCGCGGTCTTCATACGGATCTTGGCGATCCGGCCCACCGGCAACCCTTCCAACCCACTTCCACTCACCTCGGCCTATTTACCCATCAAGACCCGCCCCCAGCCATTCATCCGCCCCATCTGCCATCCCAGATCCGCCCATTCCTCTCCCTTTGACCCGGATCGCCAAGTTCCCCTTTTCTCAATTCACCCTCGGCAATTCCTCTCCGTTCAGCCCCTAAAGCTCTTCAAATTAATTTCCATTTTGCCACAAGCTTCCTTGATACTCTTCTATCTTCAATTAAATATCTCCCTTGCATCCCCAAATCAGAAGAAGTCCCTTTTGGGGCAAGAACGCCCTTTGGGCAGCGGCTCTCTTCTCCCATTTTCTCTCCATTTCCTCCATTGATTGATCACCATTGAAGGTTTGGAGCTTCAAATCAAGTACCAAGGAAGCCTTTGCAAGAGATTTCAACCTCGGATCCACACTTTAATCGGTTCATTCTCTCCAATTTTTATATCTTAAGATTATTGTGTAATTTCTAGGGTTGAATATTTTGTAATTGTGGAATTGGTTTGTGCTTAATGATTTATGGAAAGCAATTATTTTTATGTCAAAAGTAGTATTTTAATTTAATTTCTCTCTCTTTAAAGTATTACCCATGTTGTTGGTTATTATCATTGTGTGTTTAATGCTTTTAATGAAGTCATGAATCATTAAATGAGCCCTAGAATGATAGGATACGAAGCGACAGCCCTTCCTATTGTTCCGAAAATCGTGATAATTGTTTACGCAACGGAAGTAGCTCGATGAAAACGGGCGTAGATAGTCATTGGGTGCTTGATCTCTATGCGGTTATTTCTCTCTATGTTATGTTTGCGATGGTGCCCATAGCTAGGAAGAGTGGTAGCTAGATTCGCTATACGTAGCGACGGCCGTAGTGAATATTATTAACGTGCGCCCACTACCGACACATGAGTTAAGAAAAATAGAGAGAGGGTTAAATTAGACACGAGCGAGACTAGAAATATTGCAATCCTAAAATCCTATCTTCTATCTTGATTTGTTGTTGCCAAACCATTTTGCGTTAATGTAAATATTAATTGCTTTCTTTTATTTTTAGTTTTTAAGTTTTTATTCTCAATTTATTTTCGCTCAAATATAATTAGCTAGCTCAATTTCGGTACTTAGTTGGAGTGAAAATTACGTGCATTCCCTGTGGGATCGATACTGTACTTATGTACACTTTATTACTTGGTACGGGGTAATCTTGCCCTAGTTGCATTTTATGCACATCACCTTGGTATGAGGTTTGCCACCATTGTCAATGAAGCATTGCTTAACTTCTATGCGGCTAATGACTATGATTTAAAATGGGCCAAGAATGAAAAGATAAGGTTGCTAGCGTGTGTAGGCATCCTCAATGTAAATGGAGGCTTTATGCTAGCATGATGCGAAAGAGGATTCAATTCGGATAAAATCTTTGAGCGATACACACAAGTGTGTGAGGAAGTTCAAGCTAAAAGTTCTTTGGTCCACTTGGATAGCCAAGATGTGTGCAACGAGAGATAAGGAATTCTCTAGCTGGAAGGTGAAAGAGATGAAAGCTCATATTTTGAAGCACTATAAGGTGGATTTGACTTTGAAACAATGTGCTAGGGCTAAAAACTTGCATTGGATGAGGTGAAAGCGGCTTTGAAGGAACATTATAGTAAGTTGTATGACTATGAGTATGAATTGAAAGAAGTAACCCTGGGAGTTCAATAGTGTTTGAAACAATAATGGTTGAGTCAACGGGAATTGGTGTTTGATAGGTTTTATGTTTGTTTCTTTGCATTGAGAATGGGGTGGAGATCGGTTGTAGGCACGTGATTGGGCTTGATGGTTGTTTCTTGAAGGGGTTTTGTAAAGGCGGTTACTTTGTCTTTGTTGGTAGGGATGGGAACAACAATTTCTTCCTATAGCATGAGGTCATTGTGAAAACGAAAGCATTAGCACTTAGACTTGGTTCCTTCAACTTCTCGGCAATGACATAGGATCCAACAATGGTAATGGATTGACTTTGATAACGGATCAACAAAAGGTATGAGTATGAGTATGTTCCTTGACTTATCGGTTGTTTTATTCCAATATTAGTATGTTTTCTGAAATATTATATAAGTATGCATTAGCTGTGTATGTCTACATTTACGTTGAATTAGGGACTCTTAAATGCAATGAGCTGTGTTTCTGAAGCGAGATTAGAAATTGTGCTAGGCATGTGTATGCCAACTTGAAAGCATTACAGGGTACAACTTAGAAACTTATTACGGCAAAAATTGGCACTATTGAGGAGCTGCATTACATCATGGGTGAGATAAAAGAGTTAAGTGCATTGCTTATCAACATTTGATCTCAAGGGATATAAGTAAGTGGTGTAGGGCATATTTCTCAACAATCGATAAATGTGACGGTGTAGAGAACAATATGGCGAGTCTTTTAATTCATACATTTTAGAAGCTAGGAGTAAGCCAATAATTACTATGTTGGAAGACATTAGGGTTGGTGTGATGTGTAGGTTAGCGAAACAACAGTTATTTATGAGGCTAGATGACAATGTTTGCCCTAGAATAAGGAAGAAGTTTGAGGTTTTGAAAGATAATTTCGGGAGTGGAGTGCGAGCATAATGGTCGAACAAATTTGAGGTAAAGGGAGGAGATGGGTGCTTGTGTTGACTTGGTTGAGAAGGTTTGTAGTTGTAGGCAATGGCGGTTATCGGCATTCCTTGCACTCATGCAATATGTGCAACCTACTTCATTGGGGATGAGCACGAAAAATATATAAGTCATTGGTTTCTAAAGACCATACCTTGAAGGCCTATGAATACCCTATGCAACTGTCTCGGGAGTGAATCAATGGAAGAAGTTTGCAAATGATAAAGTTTGGCCTCCTTTCATTCAAAGATTGCACAGGAGACCAAAGCGAGAATAGAAGAAAGGAAGTGGGGAAAAACCTCCACCTAAATATCTTGAAGTTTCAAGGAAGGGAAGGAAGATGAAATGCACTAAGCGCAATGGAGATGATCACAATGCAAGAAGTTGTAAGAATGCAAGAGTAGAAAATGACCACCTTGGTTGAGGAGGAAAAAGCAAAGGAAGAGAAAGCCAAAAGAACCGGTTATTGAGCAAGTGCAATTGGATAATGAATCAGACCCAAGGCAAGAATCTTATTACTTTTCCTTATTTTAGATTATAGGGATTATAAAACCTTGTCTAATATATTTTGTTTTAAAGGTTGAATTCTGAACCAGTTATTGAGCAAGGCGACACAAGGCAAGCAACTATTATTGAGCAAGGCGACACAAGGCAAGAATCTTATTACTTTTCCTTGTTTTAGATTATAAAACCTTGTCTAATATTTTTTTTTAAAGGTTGAATTACGAAGTGCTAAGAGATTCGATTCTGAGCAAGTGCAATTGAACAATGAACCGGTTATTGAGCAAGGTGACATAAGGCAAGCAACTATTACTTTAATTCATCTTGGTAAAAGTTTGCTTTATGACAACTAATCTAATATCTTTTTTTAAGGTTGAATTCTGAATTTGCTGCACAATTAGATCAACAAAATGTTCCATTTGTAGCAAAAAGAAGGCACGGAAGACCTACCAAACTTGTAGCTAGGAGAAATGTTCCAACGGGGTTTGGCACTTATGTAAATCAAAATCTTGGAGATGCCTACATTGTGGTGAGAATTTTCTTTGACATCAATCCAAGATATTGTCCTTAACATCAATCCAAGATAATTAATATTTGTTGTATTTTCTTTCTTTTAGAGAGGTGGTAGTTTAGTACCCATGTCACCACCAAGAACAAGAGCAAGAAATGTCCTACAACAGGCCAACATCACCAACTACTCATCAAATGATTTGGCATGGTAGGAAGTGCTTCACCACAAGTGATTTAAAAGAACAAGAAAGAATTCGATCGATCAACAATCAAGAGTGTGAGCTACCTTTGGTGGTCCTTCTCGGGTAGCCAAACACCAAAGACCCTCCACCATTTGGGAATGAATCAATCGAGCGATCCTAAGGCTTAAATGAAGCATATGTTTGATTAGTATTTGAAGTTTATGTTATCTTTGTCTTTTGAGTACTAGCGGATCAACCAAGTTGTATAGTTTGTATTTTGTTTACTTTTGTTAACATTGTTGGTGTATGCAACATTACTTTTGTTGGTTTGTACCACGATGGTGTGTATGCAACATTCTTGTCTTTTGGTTGGTGATACATATGAATGGGCAATTACTTTTGTTGGTGTGAGTGGTCTCTATATATAATTGTGTGCATATTTTGGTTGGTGAATAACAGCAATAACAAAGCAACAACGAGCAATATGAGCAACAACAATAACGAGCAACAACGAGCAATATGAGCAATTATCTTTAAATAACGAGCATATCTTGAATAACGAGCAATAATCACACATTGACATGAATTGCAACATATTACATAAGCTGGATCAATGTCAATACATTACGAACACAAGATCCTCATTACATATGAGCAATAATCACACATTGACATGAGCGCCTTGCATATTACATAACGGGATCAAAGTCAACAAATTACGAACACAAGATCCTCATTACTTAGAGATCTACACTAAGGAAGCAACATATTCGAACCAATTGTGTTGCCTTTGAAAATTGCCATAATCAAACCAACAACCCTTTGTCCAAGAAAAAAAATTACACCAAATACCATTGCTCCTCTCTTTTGCCTTCCTCAATTGTTCTTCCAGTTTTCTTTCATACACCTTAAGCTTTGCCCTCTTTTTCTTCAACTTTACGCTTCTTCAACCACTTGTAGTTGCATTTCAAGTTTATCAACTTCATGCTTCAATTCCACTATTTGAGATCTCATCAGTCCACAAATGAGTGTCTTTTTCGATCTTTCGGGCAATGGTGGGTCAAGCCAAGCAAAAAAATGGTGCTTAGCTCGATCTGTAAGTTTAAACAATAAGGGATTCCGATTATTTGATAAATTTAAAATAAATAAACATACAAATTTAAAATTATGCTTTAAAAACTAACCTTATAGTTTGGGCATCAGATGAACCTTCTACAGGTTTTCTTCACCAAGATGTCCACATAGGTGCTCGAACACCACAACTACAAACCCTATTGATTGCGGTCAAGGTTTATTGCTTATCTTCAAAAATTGGGGTTTCCATTATTGCACGAAATTGACCCACAAAGAGTTGAACAATAACCTCGGTTTGAGCAAGTGGATTCCAAAAATTGATTTCAAGATCTCCTTGAATACAATGTGTAATAACCTCGGTTTTTAGCCCTAGATCGTTACGGAAATGGACGAAGTGTTTTATGCCTTTGGAGAAGAAGATCACGTGCGGGGCATGCGTTATTTTACCGTTACTAAATGTCCACGTAAGCTCCACTTCACATTGGTTGGTCGTTTAGAGTCCACGTCGGCAAGGCGTTAATTTTTGGATGGTACGTTAACGGTGGTCAACATTGCAACGAAATTAATAGTACATTGGTCAATTTTGGGTTAATGAAAGTACGTTGGTAAAATCAAGAATCCCCAATTAGTACGTTGATCAAATATATAATAATCCCTATTACAAAATTATTATTATAAATTTTGACCTAAATGCTTTGTGTATTTTTATTTTTAGATTGAGAAAATTTTTTGAACTCTTGACTAAGGCTGTTCGGTAAAGGAATGCCGAACACTATTTTAGCTAGCGTTCGATTAGGGGTGCCGAACACCAATATGGATGTTTGGTTCTACAGTGAACAAAGGGAGAAAAGAGAGAGAGAAAGACTTGAACAAATTAAAGAAGAAAAAAAACCCACCTTTTAAAATAGATGTATTGAATTGGGTTTTAATGAGAGCTGTAGAGATTCTCTTTTCTCTTTGCTATTCTATGCCATATATATTTTTTTTTTCAATTTTTATCTTTGTTTTTGTTTTGTTTTTCCTCTTTTTCCGAAACAGTGGAGAGGAGGAGTGAGAGAGAGGTGAAAGGGGAAGAGTAGGGTGAGGAGACAGGAGAGATAGAGGGGAGGCGGGGCAACGACGCTGGCAGGGAGGAGGTGGAGGGGTGAAGATGATGGGCAGAAAATTAGGTTTGTGTGGGTTGATTTTAAGGAAAATGTAAGAAGGGTAAAATAAGGAAATAGGGAGGAGTGTGGTTACTATTTAGAAAGGTTGAGAGTATTGGGTGATGGTGTACATAGAAAATGAGTGTACTTAGAGGTATTGGGGGTGCTAATAGCAATATTCATTTTAAAATAAGTATCTATTTTTAATTTTTTAAGAAAAATTTAAAAATTATTTTAGTAACATGTATGCATAAATACTCTTACTGTCTACCTTATAGCGTTGTAAGTGCATAATAAAATAGTATGATAGTTTTTTTTTTTTAAAAAATAGTACTCCCTCTGTCCCTTAACTATTGTGTGTTTGAACCGCATACGGATTAAGAAAAAATAATTGACTTGATTATTAATATTGATATAATATGTAATTTTCTTTAATGTCCATGTGCATGTGGCTCATAATTAAAATAGGAGAAAAAGTAAAGGTATGGTAAAAATAATGTCCTAAAAAGGAAAGTTTTGGCAAGATAATTATTTTGAGTAATGAAAAAAAAAAAGGAAGACAATAATTTAAGGACGGAGCGAGTATGACAGTTGATAAAGGTGAATTTAGTAATTCCATTATAAAATGGACTGTCATTGGAATGGAAGAAGTATAATATTGTTAAAACTTAATGAACTAACCTCGAAGCAATTTTCGCTCACGTTTGTCCGTAAAGTAAACATGTCAAACTCAAACATAATAAACGTTTATTAAAAATCATTTGCAGCATTGTCTTTAAATTTTGAAGTAAAAGTTTAGTTCATTTGCAGAGTGATAAGATATTTTTGCTGCTCTCTAATGAGAAATTACAGGATCGATCTAAAATCAACATACTAAACCAAAGAACATTGCAAATATCTACACATCTTGGCATCCAATAGACCTCCAATGGAACTAGCATCATGTAAATGGTTCATCTTAGCCCTTTCAAAATTTGCTTTGTGACAAAGATCAAGGGTCAAATCATTTATAATTTTATACATCCAAAATCACCTAAGAATCTTTAGGATACAAGTTTTTTGGATAATCCTATAAGTTTTCAACTGATCTCTTATGGTTTCCTAACACATAATTAGGTTTATTCATGTCCATCATGACGTCGGAGGATTATTGCCAGATAACCATCTCAAATAGGTCATACCTGAGCAACCCACATTTAATCCGATCCAAGCAAGGCCAGGCACCATCACTTACTATTTATACTTAATTCTCTTTCTATGGTGCTTCATCAGATCAGGTGGAAACCTCAAAGTAACCAGCTCCGATAGTGTTTAACGTGGTTAAAGTAACAACAGCTCTTCACAGGTGTACGGATTATCTAAGTAGCAGAGCACCTTTCACAGCGGCATGTTTGTGTGTCTGTCTGTGATTTCCAACTAAAAACCTTGTGGAATCTTCAAAAACAAGCATCAGGAGGAAGAAGTGATACTCCAACAATTGATGCATACTTAATTATTCAATCTTTACCCACTCGTGTCGTCTTCTATACCCTGTTCCAAGCATATATGTCAGCTACTAGTGCAAATGTCGCATTTAAAAGTCCCAGCAAACTATGTTCCTATATTCCACCCTGCATTTAGGAAATAGATGGTTCAGATAATTGATAAGCTCCAAATACACAAACTGCAGAATATTCAACATTCTATAGTTATCTCTAAAATCACCTTCAAACAAGCACAGTAAATATCTTGCAAAAGAAAATAAGCAATTTAGTTATTAAACATAACTGCAGTATTCATTTCCATCTTCAACCTCTAAATCTTTTTCCTTTTTTATTCAACATTCTATAATTACCAAAATACCTTCTACTTCATTTTTCTTCTTTCTATTAACCTTTTCATTCTTTTCTCCTCCTCCTCGATGAAGATGGTACGGTGGTTGTTGAAGATGGCCGGACCGGAGGTGCGTGTAAAGATGAGATGCAGATGTGTTTAGAATTTAAAAAAAAAAAAGAAAAAGAAGGAGAAGAGACTTCTGCAAGATTGATTAGTGTGTTAGTTGTAGTTTAGGATTGTCCAAAAATGGATTTAGAGTCTCACATTGGTTATTCAGGAAAGCGAAACATACAAATGCCTCTAAAGTGGCATGTCCAAGGCATATGACTATTTTTCATCCATAAATCTAACTCCCAATGATTTAGACCATTGATAGAATCGGAAAATGTAACATTGGGTATCACATCACTATATTTTGAACATTGGCCCTTAAATTACAATTTTGGATAAATATTGGACCTCAAATTGCAACTAGCCCCATCCATATTTTTGAAAAGTAGTTCAATCTTATCCTATTCATGCAAACTCTAGCCTACCTTGTTTGTTTGCAATGTCATAAAATGAGTTCCACATCTGCTCATG
>JACONP010000265.1:0-12500 GCA_016624345.1 Platycodon grandiflorus
GGGGCTATTGAACACCCTCGATTACTCACCTTACACGTGGGCATCATCACATGGCAATCTCACGACCTATGAGTGCCGTGTCGACGACATGGGTGCATAAGGGCACACCAAAACCGGTCAGCTCGGAGGTGGAGACCGCATCCATCGTAGCGCCCTGGCGAAGACGGCAAGGTCAAATAGTCGACCCGAATGATGGGCGACCGGTACCCGTTCTACGACGACTCATTCCACCTCGGTACCGCATGCACAAGTAAGCAACCTAGGACTACTCTAGACGACCTCACGATGAATGAGCGACCCGACGAATGTCGTCCACCTCGACGACATGAGCGACTGGGCTAGCCAGTCGACCTCTCCCATGTCCTACCTCGATAAAAACGAGTCCTATATGGAAACACACCGCTTGAAGAAGAGTCCCGATATAATCCTTCTCTACATCTCACTCCTATACGTAAGGTAACGACCTCAAGAAACGAAAATTACTCCTAATCTCAATCGATAAGATTGAGGTCACATCCCTACAAATAGCACCCTCACGCACAGAAGGTACGCACATACAGACTGCTTCTATACTGCCCCACTTTATCACACCTACACAAAGATTGCTAATTCTCACGCCGAGGGTTATCGCTGGGACAACCTAGCCCTAACGGTGTTCTTTGCTTGATTACAGTTTTCGACAATCTTCAAAGTCAATCCCCGCAACGTCCGCGGAATCCTACCTAGACTACACACATGGACCGCACCGACACCCAATCCTTATTTGGCGTGATCGGTGATGTTATTGTTTTATCTCGTATCGGCCTTAAGGTGGCAATTCCTAAGATGCGTAAGGCTCGTTTCTTAAGGTGGGATCCTTCTTTTCTCATGCTTTCACTCTCAACACCGATGGGTCTTCTTTGAATGGAGTGTGTAGGTGGTGGTATTATTCGGGATTCTAGAGGTGCTTTTATGGGCTTTCTCTCGACATTATGACATGGGAACAAACATGCAAGCGAGATTTTTGCTCTTCGGGATGGGTTGAAGTTGTGTAGGGATTTGGGTTTTCATTCGGTGATAGTTTTGTTTGACTCTCTAGTAGCCGTGAGGATAGTGCAAGGTAAATTTCAGCTCCTTGGCATTATACTTATGAGCTTAATGAGTGCATTTTTATGGCTAAAGGGTTAGGCATGCGTCATGTGTTACTGGAGGCAAATGGGGTTATGACAGACTTGCTGAAGCTCATATTCATCAAGGACAACAGGTTTATTATTTGGTTCGGATCTTCCTAGGCTGCTCTTCATGCTCTCCGCTTTGATGAAAGTGGGTGTTATGTTCTTAGGCGTTGATTTTTGAGGTTCATGCGTGTTCTTCTTTGCATGCGTGTTGGTTTTTGCTTTGGTTTTGCTTATGGTTTTAGATGAGGCTAAGGCCTTTCTCGGGTTGTAATATACTTTCGCTTTTTATTATATTTTCCCAGGCGTTGTCCTGGTTTAAAAAAAAAACCCTAAACCGTAAACCGTAAACCCTAAACCTTAAACCCCTTAAACCCTAAACCCTTAACCCTAAACCCTTAACCCTAAACCCTAAACCCTAACCCGTAAACCCTAAACCCTAACCCCTAAACCCTAACCCCTAACCCCTAAACCCTAAAACCCTAAACCTAAAACCCTAAACCCTAAACCCTAAAACCCTAAACCCTAAACCCCTAAACCCCTAAAACCCTAAACCCTAAACCCTTAAACCTTAAACCCTTAAACCCTAAACCCTATCAACCCTTTGAGGCTTTCATATCAACCCTTTGAGGGTTTGAAAGCTCCGCTGCGATCATCAGCGAGAATAGGGGGATCGCACACACTTCTCATGACTGACAGGGAGATTGATGCAGCTGCGTCTAAAATATGCCATGGTTCTCAAGTTTTCTGTTGGGCGGCCTCAACTGAAGGTAATTTTCGATCATATTCATCAACATTGGTGTTTGAACAAGCGCTTCAACGTAGGTTTGTTAGATCCGAGACATGTTCTGGTCTTTTTGACGGATGAGGGGGATTTTATTAAGGCTTTAGCAACGCATTCGAACGTGATTGCGAACTGTAATTTTCGATCTTTTCGGTGGTCTCCAGAAATCGATTATACTATTGATAGCCCGATTGTTGCAGCATGGGTGCGTTTACCAAATCTTCCTCTTCATTGGTATGCTTATTTAGAAAATATAGGTAATCTTTTTGGGGATTTCGTGCGAGCTGATGAACGGACGGTTGGTTTTACACATTATGGTTTTGCGAGAATTAATGTTGAGGTGGATGTGTCCAAGCCTTTGCCTGATCATGTCTATCTTGGGACAAATAAAGAGAATGCGTCCCTATTGAATTTGAAGGTAATCTTGCCTATTGCGATGGCTGTGGTCTATTGGAACATGTAAAGGGTGATTGTCGTAAGGGTCGTATGTTATCAAGGGGTACTGTTCGAGGAGTTCGTCCCTCTATTCGTTCTAATGGCGAGGATGCTGGTGGGGGTTTTAAGCCACCAAAACTCAAGGAACCTACTAAGGAATGGCAAGTGGTAAATAGAAAAGGTAATAAGGCTGGGATTAAGCTGGTAGATAATTCTAATCCAGGGGATGGGCAGACAATGGAGAAAGGGAAAGGTTTAGAGGAGACATTTGGTGGTGTGGGTTCAACTCGACTGGACAAGTTCCAGTATGGGGATGTTTCAATTCTGGGCAATACTGTCAAGGCTGGTATTAATGTGGGGATGAATTCAGGAGACAAAGGTGTTGGCCCCTCCAATACTCCAGTTGTTGTGATCTCTCCTAGTCAGGATAAACAGGAACGGGAGGAACTAAAAAAGGCCATGCGTATGTCTAAAGAAAATGCTGGAAAAGTTCATTTGTCGAATCCTTTCAATGTGTTGGTGGATGATGAAGACAGTGAGGAGAATGTTGATGAGGGGATTGACAAGGCCAACATGACTTCTGGTGCGGAGAAAGATGTTGTTGAAGTGGATACGGTTGCTATGGTTGCAGGGGATACGGTTGCTGTGGTTGCTGAAGGTCAAGTTGGGGACACGGTGACAGCTAATAATCTGGTAGAGGAAGCTGTTGAGCCTCGGGTTGGTCCAGTCTGCCAGTTAAATAGAGCTTCTTCTTTTGCTTCCATAGCTGCTGACCAAGGGAATTCAGTGCGTGATTTAACCAGTTCTGGGTCTTTTTCTCATGTTTCGGATTCAGTGGAGAAGTCGGATAACACAGATTCTGGTGAGATTTCGGAGAAGGCAGAATCTGTGGAGGGTTCGGAGTATTCGGGTGTAGCAGGTCTGGATGGGTTTAATGGGTTGTTTTGTCAAGAAAGGAACTCGGTTTCTCCTTCAAGTAGTCAACAGAATAGAGGGAAGAACGCCAAAGGAAATAAAGGTAATAGGCAAGCTGTTGGAGAGTCTGATCGGGTGCTTCGAAGCATGGCCAAGGGTGATGATATTGTTTCTAATAATTTCTAATGACGGTGCTTATTTGGAATGTTAGGGGAGTGGGCAATTCCGGTGCTATGGATTCTTTAAAATTGTTAGTGAGGCAGATGAGTCCGTGGTGTTTAGCAATTTTAGAGCCTAAAATCTCTGGTTCTAGGCTCCCTAAAATTGCTAAAGCGCTTGGTTTTAAATATTCGTTGCATGGAAATCCTGGTAATAAGCATATTTGGATTTTATGGAGAGCGGGTTTTGATTTAGCAGCAGTCTCTATTTCTAAACAACAGATTACTGTCAGAATTTCGGTAAATGGCGATCACTACAACAAAAATGGTCATTAACAACGTTTAAAAAACGTTGTAAAAGGGTTTTTACAACGTTTTCAGTAACGTTGTGATAGCTAACGTTGTAATAGGTCATGTTCTTTAACAACGTTTTAATAAACGTTGCAGAAAACGTTGTTTTTGTACTTTAACAACGTTTTTTGAAATGTTGTGGAAAACAAAAGACAACGTTTTTTGAAACGTTGTAGTAAATTAAACACAACGTTTAGGTGAAACGTTGTTGTAGGTATTAACAATGTTTGCTGAAAATGTTGTAAAAAGTCTATTGATATTACAACGGTTTACAATAAACGTTGTAAAAAAGGGTAAGACAACGTGTATTTAAAATGTTGGAAATGATATTACAACGTTTTCTAAAAATGTTGTAAAAAGTGCGTTGATATTACAACGGTTTTCTAAAAAACGTTGTGAAAAAGTGTTATTACAACGTTTTATTAAAAAATGTTGTAAAAAGTGTATTGATATTACAACAGTTCACACAAAACGTTGTAAAAAATGGTTATTACAACGTTTTATAAAAACGTTGTGAATGTTATTTAAAAAAAAAAATCCTGATTTTTGTTCCCTCTCCCACACACGTAGCCGGCCAAATCACATTGGAGCCGCAGAAGAGCCATCTATCGACCCAAAATTACCATTGCCTATATTGAGAAATCCCAAGTCGTTGATCATGGTTTAAAACTAACAAATCATATTGAAACTTTGAGCAAGCAAGAGTAGATATGATCACAAAGTTGAATGCAACTTCGAAGGAGTAAAATAAATTGAGAAGTATATCAAGACTTTGATAATACAAAATATAGCTCACAGTTTACGGAGGATCTTGCTCGGATAGAGCTGAATGGTGCAAAATCATTCATGTAGCCGCCCCAAGTAATCGAACGTGGCTCATGAGTTGATCATTGATGGGTCATGGGGACATCAAATTTGAATCCACCTCCCTCGCAAAAGATATTGAAACCATACAATTTTGGGAGTATACGTGGGGAGACCCTTCGTAAATATTCGCTCGCCCTCGAGACACCAAAGTAGATATGTAGACATATATAATACGGATATACACTTTTCCCACTAAGCTAAGTGATGGATCCTCTGTGAACGAATGCTCTACACTAAAGAATTGTACTAGAATCTAGTTGGAACTGCAATCTAGGTAACTTCTCAAAGAACTTTTCTAAATAAGATGTAGTTCTCGGTTAAAACAACAAGGTCAAAGCATGCACAAGAAATGGAACAAGACATAGGTAATTGCACACCTTCCATGCTCCCTGGATGTATGCAAAGCATAACATCTTTGTCTTCTAGGACTACACTTACGGTATGAATCTACCACCCAATGCTTTCCCTAGTATCCGAGAAAGCGAAGATTAGTATTTCAAATTGCAAACAAGTACTGAACTATTATTAACCAACTTGATTTTCGACTCCAATATCAAGTAAAAAAGGGTTCCAATGTTCGAGGCATCACTTTGGCATGGCATATTCCAAGCACAGGGCACATTTGTCATGTAAAAGAGTACAGCGCAATTTGTTTTTCCGATTACTTAAACGGTAAGTGAAAATGGAGATTTCCAATTTGCAATTCAGCTCATTTTCACATTAGTTTCTCTTCTCGTTACTACTTTGAAGCGAGCTTATATAGCTATGCTACAAGGACTCGAAATGAGCGTCTGTATGAATATGCATGTGAGAATCCGAATCACCGAAAATGTAGGATTTTACACAACATGAAGGTATCCAGCTTCCATACCCATATCTTCCCGTGAAATGGAGAGACCATATCACACATAGAATATAATATTCGATGTCCGGATGCTATTTAATTGCATTTATAACGAACATGGGAAACCGGTTCTAAACCAACTTTATGAAGGAAATAGTAAACATATGGAGTACTTGTCTTGAGATCCAAACAAAGCAAAGGTATCAAATAAGAAGAGGATAAAGGTGTGCATGCTGAGTAAACGCAAAGCTGTAAGGAAAAAAATTAATTAGAGAGCTTACAACACCATCAGGCCGTACTTCCTCCCAATCACAGGCCAGCATTCTTCCTGATCGTGCTAAGCCGCTTTGTATTTCATCCGCAATCTTTAAGACATTATACTTTGTGCAAAGATCTCTTACAACTTTTAGGTATCCATCTGGAGGAATTATAACCTAGCAACAATAATCAGAATCTCGTTTAATAAATACAACAAGAGCAATTACTGAAGTTTCAATTAGAAAAACAAAAGAAATTTGACAAGTGGGGGAGAGATCCCCCTCTCCTAGCTAGAAATGATCTACTCACAAAAGCACACCACATTGTTTATTTTAATAGATTATATGTACTAGAGTTGCTCTGCTCCTCCAATCAAAATTCAAGCAGAAAGAGATGGTTAAGGCGGAAAAGAGAAAAAAAAAAAAAGAATTCTTGGTTGGAAAATGAAGATTTTAATAGGAGAGGAAAGATGTACAGAGATGGAGAACAAGACCACCTTAAGACGAAAAGTTGGAGCAAAGAAAAAGAACTTAAGAAACAATCAAAAGAGGCCTCCAGTCCCGCAGCGAATCTGAAATAGCCATGCCACCAAATGCCCCAAAGTCCTTGGTCCAAAGAGATGCTAGGAAGACAAAATCATGCATTTCCACATCATCGTTTCCTCCTTTACCTTTCCCAAATCCCTTCCACATCTTACAGGACTAATCCTATCTTCATTGCAAATAGAGAATAGGGTATTTTAGAAAAAAAAAAAAATCCTATCTTCATTGCAAATAGAGAATAGGGTATTTTAGAAAAAAAAAAAAAAAAAAGGAAGAGAAGGTTAGTGTGAGATTCAATAACCATAATGCATGTCGCACACACATCTAGGCTGAAGGCTTTATTGGCTGAAATTGCGCATACAAGTTTTGGAAGAAACATCAACTTCTAGATGAAGTTGTTTGAAAGGAAGAGCCAAATGGTTGGGAACCTCAAACCTAAGAATAAACTGAACCCGCAAGAACATTGAACGGTCATGCTAAGAAGTACGACGATCTACCAAAGCCCCCAAAGAAAAAGCACCAATGAGAGGGATAAGGGAGAGTAACTCCTCGTAATCACAATCACTGAGTTTTTGGAAGAGAATCCCAAGATAGAGAATCCCGTTCAATATGCATCAATCTCAAAATTGGAGTAATGTGTAGAGCTGATAACCAAAAGCGATCGAAGGAACACAGAGCCAAGTGGTTTGTCGCATACCCAAGATATGAAGTTCCGAGGGCTTGCATGAGTGATATAAAGTCCCAAGCTTAGCATCTCACCCACTCTGTTAGAGAAGTTTTGCTTACTGTACCACGATGTCAAAAAGAGTAAGGGTTAAGAGAAATTTAGCCATTTGAGACAAGATTTAAAGACGACGTTGCCCAAACCCAAATCTGCTTGCCCTCCCCCCCCCGCCCCCCAAAGAAAATAAAAATCAATTACACAGTGAGCTGTGATCTGGTTAACCAGGTTATCTCTGTTTTAGGGTTTAGGGTTTAGGGTTTTAGGGTTTAGGGTTTAGGGTTTAGGGTTTAGGGGTTAGGGTTTAGGGTTTAGGGTTTAGGGTTTAGGGTTTGGGGTTTTAGGGTTTAGGGTTTAGGGTTCAGGGTTCAGGGTTTAGGGTTCAGGGTTTAGGGTTCAGGGTTTTTAGGGTTCAGGGTTCAGGGTTCAGGGTTCAGGATTTAGGGTTCAGGGTTCAGGGTTCAGGGTTCAGGGTTCGGGGTTCGGGGTTCGGGGTTTAGGGTTCGGGTTCGGGGTTCGGGTTTAGGGTTCGGTTTAGGGTTTAGGGTTTAGGGTTTTTTTTTTTTTTTTTTTTTTTGGGAAACAGGACGGCAAGCAAGATTTTATTAATATAAATCAAAAAATACAAACATGAGGGGACAACCACCTTGCCCTTATAACCGGGAGGACGGAGGAGCGACCTCGAAAGGAAATAAATACAACCTAAAAAGCCCACAAAATAATAAAAACCAAGAGAAACAAAAGAAGAGCAAAACTCCCTCTCATCTCCTAAGAGCAAAATCCCACTCTCATCAAATCGAAGAGCCTCGCAAACATCTCTAGGAAGATCCCGAACCGAAGAGAAAACTTGATGACCTCTATGAATATGAGCTTCAGCAGCAAGCCTGTCCGCAACCCCATTAGCTTCCCTAAGGACATGACGCATGCCAAAACCGCTAGCCAAAGAGATGCACTCACTAAGCTCATAATAATACTGCCAAGGGATCTGAAATTTACCTTGCACCATCCTCACAGCTACCAGAGAATCTGACGAAACTAAAACCGATTGAAGACCCAAATCCCGACACAACTTCAAACCATCCTGAAGAGCAAAGATCTCCGCTTGCATGTTTGTACCCATTCCATAGTGACGAGAAAACGCTCCAATAAAAGCACCTCTAGCATCCCGAATAATACCACCACCCGTGCAAACTCCATTCACCGCAGACCCATCGGTATTGAGATTGAAATCATGTGAAATAGAAGGATCCCACCTTAAGAATCGAGCCTTACGCTTCTTATGCAGAGCAACCTTTAGACCGATACGAGCGAAAATAAGAATATCAGAATGAGCTGGAGCCCCTTTGGGAACCAAAAAAGAACACATCTCCACCAAAGACTGCTTGACCGACGCCACAATAGTCGGCCCGTACATAGGGATTCCTTCAAAAATTGATTTACACCGAGCTTTCCATATCTCCCAACAGGAAAAAAGCATAATCCCCATACGCACCATACCAATCTGTCTCCACTTCGATTGACCTCTACACCACACATCCCAAAGATCAACAATATCGGTGTAATGGTACGAAAACTGAAAGAAACCCGCCCAAAACATCCATACCTCTTTGGCAATGGACGACTGCAAAAGAAGATGCGGCAAAGTCTCTCTATTACCTCCATTAGGACAACAAACACACCGAGAGGGCATATGATAACCTCTAGCTTCCAATTTCGCATCCACCGGAAGCCCATCATACATCACTCTCCACCAAAACCCACTCACCTTGGTGGGAATATTAGGATGCCACACCTTTGCTCCCCAATCAACCAATGGACTACGAACACGACAATGATCCCACCAAATCGCAGTTTCAAACTCCCCACTTTTAGATAACGTGAATACCATCTTATCCTCTTTCGAAGCATCAACACGAACCCTGCGAATACTGGCATGAAACTCTAGCGGAATATACTGAATCACATCCTCCAAAACATTAATCCCATCACGAACAAGAAGGCGATGATCCTCAGGGCTAGGACCCCCTAATCGAACTCCACACCAATTATCCGCCCAAAATTTAATATCCCCTCTACCAACCACCCATCGACTACAACTCTCCAACTGAGGAAGAAAAACAGAAGCAGCTTTCCAAACATGCGAACTAGAAAAAGCATAATGACAACCATACTTACTTTGGATGAAGCGGGACCACAACGTATCTCCCGTATATGCCACCCAAGCCAGCTTAGCTAACATAGCTTTATTCATGTCCTCAAGATGTCGAATCCCCAAACCACCTTCATCAAAGGCCCGCACACCTTATCCCAAGAAACCCAATGAGCTCGCCTATCCCCCGCCGCTCCATAAGAAATTAGCCATGATGCTCTCAATCTTGCAAAGCACCGTCTTGAAACCTTCAACACCCCAAGAGAATAAATGGGAATACTAGATAACACCGATTTGATGAGTGTAATCTTCCCACCAAAAGATAATAAACGCGCTTGCCACCATCAACCCTTTTCAAAATCTTAGCCTCCAAAGCAGCAAAATGAACCCGACAAATTCGACCTTTAAAAAGAGGAATCCCTAAATATGTCAAGGGAAACTCTGATGCATGCAACCCGACCACCGATGAATATTAGCTATCTCAAATTGCCTCCGCTTCGAGCTAACATAAAAGCCACTCTTAAGATTAATAAGCCGACTCAAGCCCTTTCATACATAGCAAGAATACCCCGTAAACCCTCTATAGACTTCCGCCTTCCATTGCAAAATAAAAGCATATCATCGCATATAATAAGTGAGTCAACCGCACATCCCTCGACCATGATCAAAAGCGAAAAACCTCATCCCGCAACGCCCTATGAAGAGCTCTAGAAAGAATCTCCGAGCAATGATGAAAAGCAATGGAGAAAGAGGATCACCTTGCTTCACCCCCTAGTCGAAGCAAAAAGCCATGAGTAACTCCTCCCATACGCACCGAATACCGCTACCCGGACCAAACGACCAATCAACCGACAAGACCGATCATCAAAACCAAAACCGACAGAGCCGAAATAAGAAATCCCATTCCAATCTATCATAGGCTTTCGACATATCCAATTTGAAGAGAACATTACCCCAACCACCTTCGATCAATGCGATGAACCATTTCATGAGCAATGGCAATGTTTTCTTGAATACCTCGCCCCTTAATAAAACCCGTTTGCTCCGGAGAAATAATTCGAGGAAGAACATTAGCTAACCGGAGGGCCAGAATCTTTGAAATTACCTTATTCAAAAAAGTAGACAAACTGATAGGCCGTAAATCAGAAAAACCAACTGGCCTGTCCACCTTCGGAAGCAACACCAAAACATTCGAAGAGAAACCTCTAGGAAGATCCTCCCCTAGATAAAAAGATCTCACAGCTGCTACCACATCTGTCCGAATGATAGACCAACACCCACGAAAGAAATGACCTGTGAAACCATCAACACCAGGAGCACTACTAGCACTAAGAGACTTAATAGCTTCCCAAATCTCAACCTCCTCCGAAGCTGAAAGCATGGCATTCTCATCTGCAATACTCCCGCTCAATATTCGAAAAAGTCTGTCATCTAAAAATGAGGGCCGAAGCAAAAATAGACTCAAAATGAGCAAGACCCAACTGGCCTAGAATGGCCTCATTATCACACCACGACCCATCTGCCAACTGAAGCTTCAAAGAATTCTGCCTTCGACGATCCTTCATAGAAGCATGAAAATATGATGAATTCCTATCCCCATCCTGAACCCACAATTGACGAGATTGTCGCCGCATCTCAACTTCCCATCTACGAACTGAGCCAATTCTTCCGTTTTAAACTTTAATTCACCGCCACCACATCATCACCACCCATCGAAGAGAATGATCCAGCCTAGTCAATTCATCTGAAGAAACTCCATTTTGCGAAAAATATTACCAAAAACCTCCCAATTCCACTTCTTAAGCTCTGCACGCAAAATCTGCAGCTTTCTATGCAAACGGAATAACGGAGACCCAAAACAATCTCTTCCCCAAACCTCTTTAACAAAACTGTCAAAAGCCGGATGATCCATCCACATCCTTTGAAATCTGAAAGGGCATTTGGGCTTAGAAATCGCAGAAAATCTAACCAGAAGCGGCGCATGATCAGACTTCTCCCTTGGCAAGACCTGCACAGAAACCCTCCCATGCTTCGCAACAAAAGACCCATTCACAAGCACTCTATCCAATCTCTGCCAAATGCGCGCCTGACCAGGAAAGTTATTACACCAAGTAAAACTGCTACCCTCAAACCCCACATCCGACAAGCCTGCAGAAACCATGAAATTGCAGAAATCATCCATAGCAGGAAAATCCCAACCACTACCGCCAAGCTTCTCTGAGGGAGCCGCAATGATATTAAAATCACCCCCAACTAACCACGGCTCCCTAAACTGAGACGATAACTGCACCAAATCATCCCATAACAATTGTCTCTCCAAACGATCACAGCTAGCATACACAAACGTAAACAAACCATAACAATCACCATTGACCGAAATTCTCACAGTAATCTGCTGTTTAGAGATGGAGACTGCAGTAAAATCAAAACCCACTCTCCATAAAAGCCAAATATGCATATTATCAGGATTACCATGCAGCGAATACTTATAACCAAGCTCCTTAGCAATTTTAGGAAGCCTAGAGCCCGAGATTTTAGGCTCTAAAATTGCTAAACACCACGGACTCTTCTGCCGCACTAACAATTTTAAAGAATCCATAGCACCAATATTACCCACACCTCTAACATTCCAAATAAGCACCGTCATTAAGAATTATTAGAAACAGTATCATCACCCTTGGCCATGCTACGAAGCACCCTATCAGAATCTCCAATAGCCTGCCGATTTCCTTTATTTCCTTTGGCGTTCCTCCTTCTAATCTGCTGACTACTTGAGGGAGAAACCGATTTCCTTTCTTGACAATATAACCCATTAACCCCATCCAAACCTGCTGCCCCCGAGTACTCCGAATCCTCCATCGAATCTGTCTTATCCGAGCTCTCTACAGAAACTGTGTTATACGATCCCTCCATTGATTCCGAGACATGAGAAAATGACCCAGAACTGGGTAAAACACTTACTGAAATCCCATGGTCAGCAGGAATAGAAGCAAATGAAGAAGCTCTATTTAACTGGCAGATTGGACCAACCCGAGGCTCAACAACTTCTTCTACCAAATTATTGGCTGTAACCGTGTCCCCATCTTGACCTTCAGCAACCAAAACAAAAATATCCCCTGCAACCATAGCACTCGTATCCACATCACCAACATCATTTTCCGCTCCAGTAGTCACATTGGCCTTGACAATCCTTTCATCAACATTCTCCTCACTGACTTCATCAACCACCCCGATCTGCATTACAACAGCAGCTGTAGGAAAATTAATAAAGATGTCCCCTTCACAACCCACGGAATCCTTGCCAAAACCAGCCTTGTCTGAA
>JACONP010000265.1:22500-30000 GCA_016624345.1 Platycodon grandiflorus
ACCAAGCCCATCATACATCACTCTCCACCAAAACCCACTCACCTTGGTGGGAATATTAGGATGCCACACCTTTGCTCCCCAATCAACCAAAGGACTACGAACACGACAATGATCCCACCAAGTCGCAGTTTCAAAATCCCCACTTTTAGATAACGTGAATACCATCTTATCCTCTTTCGAAGCATCAACACGAACCCCGCGAATACGGCATGAAACTCTAGCGGAATATCTTGAATCACATCCTCCAAAACATTAATCCCATCACGAACAAGAAGACGATGATCCTCGGGGCTAGGACCCCTAATCGAACTCCACACCAATTATCCGCCCAAAATTTAATATCCCTCTACCAACCACCCATCGACTACAACTCTCCAACCGAGGAAGAAAAAGAGGCTTTCCAAACATGCGAACTAGAAAAAGCATAATGACAACCATACTTACTTTGGATGAAGCGGGACCACAACGTATCTCCGTATATGCCACCCAAGCCGCCTTAGCTAACATAGCTTTATTCATGTCCTCAAGATGTCGAATCCCCAAACCACCTTCGTCAAAGGCCTGCACACCTTATCCCAAGAAACCCAATGAGCTCGCCTATCCCCACCGCTCCATAAGAAATTAGCCATGATGCTCTCAATTTTGCAAAGCACGTCTTCGAACCTTCAACACACCAAGAGAATAAATGGGAATACTAGATAACACCGATTTGATGAGTGTAATCTTCCCACCAAAAGATAATAAACGCGCTTGCCGCCCATCAACCCTCTTCAAAATCTTAGCCTCCAAAGCAAAAAATGAACCCGACAAATCCGACCTTTAAAAGAGGAATCCCTAAATATGTCAAGGGAAACTCGATGCATGCAACCCGACCACCGATGAATATTAGCTATCTCAAATTGCCTCCGCCGAGCTAACATAAAAGCCACTCTTCGAAGATTAATAAGGCGACTGAAGCCCTTTCATACATAGCAAGAATACCCGTAAACCCTCTATAGACTTCCGCCTTCCATTGCAAAATAAAAGCATATCATCTGCATATAATAAGTGAGTCAACCTCACATCCCTCGACCATGATCAAAAGCGAAAAAACCTCATCTGCAACGCCCTATGAAGAGCTCTAGAAAGAATCTCTGAGCAATGATGAACAGCGGAGAAAGAGGATCACCTTGCTTCACCCCTAGACGAAGCAAAAAGCCATGAGTAACTCCTCCCATACGCACCGAATACCGGTTACCCACCAAACGACCAATCAACCGACAAAGCTGATCATCAAATCCAAAACCGACAAAGCCGAAATAAGAAATCCCATTCCAATCTATCATAGGCTTTCGACATATCCAATTTGAAGAGAACATTACCCCAACCACCTTCGATCAATGCGATGAACCATTTCATGAGCAATGGCAATATTTTCTTGAATACCTCGCCCTTAATAAAACCCGTTTGCTCAGGAGAAATAATTCGAGGAAGAACATTAGCTAACCGGAGGGCCGAATCTTTGAAATTACCTTATTCAAAAAGTAGACAAGGCGATAGGACGTAAATCGAGAAACCAACGGCTGTCCACCTTCGGAAGCAACACCAAAACATTCGAAGAGAAACCTCTAGGAAGATCCTCCCTAGATAAAAGATCTCACAGTGCTACCACATCTGTCAGAATGATAGACCAACATCCACGAAAGAAATGACTGTGAAACCATCAACACCAGAGCACTACTAGCATTAAGAGACTTAATAGCTTCCCAAATCTCAATCTCCTCGAACAGTGAAAGCATGGCATTCTCATCTGCAATCACTCCGGCTCAATATTCGAAAAAGTCGTCATCTAACAAATGAGGGCCGAAGCAAAAATAGACTCAAAATGAGCAGCACCCAACTGGCCTAGAATGGCCTCATTATCACACCACGAGCCATCTGCCAACTGAAGCTTCAAAGAATTCTGTCTTCGACGATCCTTCATAGAAGCATGAAAATATGAAGAATTCCTATCCCCATCCTGAACCCACAATTGACGAGATTGCTGCTGCTGCATCTCAACTTCCCATCTACGAACCTGAGCCAATTCTTCCGTTTTAAACTTTAAATCAGCTGCCACCACATCATCACCACCCATCTGAAGAGAATGATCCAATCTGGTCAATTCATCCTGAAGGAACTCCATTTTGCGAAAAATATTACCAAAAACCTCCCAATTCCACTTCTTAAGCTCTGCACGCAAAATCTGCAACTTTCTATGCAAACGGAATAACGGAGACCCAAAACAATCTCTTCCCCAAACCTCTTTAACAAAAATGTCAAAAGCCGGATGATCCATCCACATCCTTTGAAATCTGAAAGGGCATTTGGGCTTAGAAATCGCAGAAAATCTAACCAGAAGCGGCGCATGATCAGACTTCTCCCTTGGCAAGACCTGCACAGAAACCCTCCCATGTTTCGCAACAAAAGACCCATTCACAAGCACTCTATCCAATCTCTGCCAAATGCGCGCCTGAACAGGAAAGTTATTACACCAAGTAAAGCGCTACCCTCAAACCCCGCATCCGACAAACTGCGAAACCATGAAATTGCAGAAATCATCCATAGCAGGAAAATCCCAACCACTACCGCCAAGCTTCTCTGAGGGAGCCGCAATGATATTAAAATCACCCCCAACTAACCACGGCTCCCTAAACTGAGACGATAACTGCACCAACTCATCCCATAAAAATTGTCTCTCCACACGATCACAGCTAGCATACACAAACGTAAACAAGCCATAACAATCACCATTTACCGAAATTCTCACAGTAATCTGCTGTTTAGAAATGGAGACTGCAGTAAAATCAAAACCCACTCTCCATAAAAGCCAAATATGCATATTATCAGGATTACCATGCAGCGAATACTTATAACCAAGCTCCTTAGCAATTTTAGAAAGCCTAGAGCCAGAGATTTTAGGCTCTAAAATTGCTAAACACCACGGACTCTTCTGCCGCACTAACAATTTTAACGAATCCATAGCACCAATATTACCCATACCTCTAATATTCCAAATCAGCACCGTCATTAAGAATTATTAGAAACAATATCATCACCCTTGGCCATGCTTCGAAGCACCCTATCCGAATCTCCAACAGCCTGCCGATTACCTTTATTTCCTTTAGCATTCTTCCTTCGATTTTGCTGACTACTTGAAGGAGAAACCGAGTTCCTTTCTTGACAAGAATACCCATTAAAATCATCCATCAAAGCTGCACCCGAATACTCCGAGCCCTCCATAGAATCTGTCCTCTCCGAGCTCTCAACAGAAACTGTGTTATCCGATACCTCCACTGAATCCGAAACATGAGAAAAAGACCCAGGACTAGATAAATCACTCACTGAATTCTCAGGAACTGCAGCTATTGATACAAATGAAGCAGCTCTATTTAACTTGCAAACCTCAACCTGATGAACATCAGCACATGCAACCAACTGCTGAGTATTTTCCCTCACCCCTATCTGAACTACAGCGCGCGCATCTGAAGAAACAGCAGCAGCAACATTCGCCTCACATTGACTACTCGCATTGTCTAAAGATCGCTGGCCATCCTCAGCGAAATCCTCCTCCCTAACAGCAGCAGCATGCACAAACTCGGCTTGAACAGCAGCATGCACATCCTCGGCTTGAACAGACTTGGTTTGAACAGCAACATGCTCATCTGAAGAAACGACATCAGCATTTTCCAAAACTACACCACCAATATCAGCAGCAGTAGGATTAATAATTATCTCCTTTTCAGGTCCCACGATATCCTTGACCACTCCAGCATTATCTTTAACCCGCTGCACAGCCTTGACAATGCCCTCTTCCCTTTCCCCAATGTGACACTCAGAAATAACTTCAAAAGACTCCCCAGCAGCACAAGTCTCCACAAATTTAACCCATCTATTATCCATGTTAACCACGTCAATAGGCTCTTCAAACTCCTCCACAATATGGTCCAAAATAGAAAAAGGGTTCAATAAACAACCCTTCCCAACAGCTTCTAAAGCTTCCTTTTCCAGAAACTGTTTTGAGGAAATAGCACCAACTGTATGGGTTTTAGAAACTGTGTGATTTGATGGCCCAACTTCCTTGTTGCCTGCTTGATCTAACCCATTATTCCCCACCCCTGCATTACTACTCAAAATCTTCACACCCCCATATTCAAGATGGGTAGTCCCAACACCTCCAAAAATTTCCTCTAAACCCTTTCCTTTATCACAGCCATGCCCCTCCTTCTGAATTTGGGTATCATCCCTATGAATCACCTTAGAATTGCCCCTTCTGTTTACAACTTGCCACTCCCGAGTAGGAGCTTTTGGCTTTGGAACAAACGGACCCTCATCACCAACATCACCATCAATCTGAATGCCCCGAATACCACCCTTAGATTTCATGCGACCCTTACGACAATCTCCCTTTACATGACCTAAAAGACCACAACCCTCACAGTATGCCAGATTTCCTTCAAACTCAATGGGCTGTCGAAAAGCATTTTCCTTTGACGTTCCAAGAAAGACATGATCAGGCAATGGTTTGGACACGTCAACCTCCACATTGATTCGAGCAAATCCAAAGTGTGTAAACCCTACAGTACGTTCATCAGCCCTAACAAAATATCCAAAAAGATTACCAATATTCTCCAAGTAAGCATACCAATGGAGCGGGAGATTTGGTAAACGAACCCATGCCGCAACAATCGGACTATCAACAGTAAAATCCATATCAGCAGACCAACGAAAAGATCGAAAGTTACAGTTTGCAATCGCATTCGAATTCGCTGCTAAAGCCTTAGAGAAATCCTCCTCATCCGTCAAAAATACCAACACATGTCTAGGGTCTAATAATCCTACATTAAATCGCTTTTTCAAGCACCAAGTCTGATGAATATGATCAGAGATTACCTTCAATTGTGGACGGCCAGCAGAAAACTTTAGAACCAGTGCATGCTTCAGACGTTGCGCAGCGGCATCAAGCTCCCTATCAGTCATAAGCAACGTTGGCGAACTCCCTATGCGAGCTGTTGGACGATATGGAGCTTTCAAACCTTCAAACGGGTTGATTGGAAAACCTTCCACCCCTTTGTCTCCTTTAACAGCATCAGAGTATGAAAAAAGAGCACCTCTCCCATTAACGCCACCCCCACCTGTTACGCAACCCTGACCAGCTCCTGTGAGAGAGTCGCCGCCTCTACCAACTTGTTTAGGTATAGCCTGCCGCGACGATAACACTCCATCAGTACCTGTACGCTTGATCCCGCCGGCAGTAGGAGGTTCGCCGCCCAACTGCGCTGACGCTCTCATCAGAAGTTTTTTCAGGGATTCCGGGTTTAGGGTTTTAGGGTTTAGGGTTTAGTGTTTAGTGTTTAGGGTTTGGGGTTTGGGGTTTAGGGTTTAGGGTTTAGGGTTTAGGGTTTAGGGTTTAGGGTTTAGGGTTTAGGGTTTAGGGTTTAGGTTTTAGGGTTTTGGGTTTTGGGTTTTGGGTTTAGGGTTTAGGGTTTAGGGTTTAGGGTTTAGGGTTTAGGGTTTAGGGGTTTAGGGTTTAGGGTTTAGGGTTTAGGGTTTAGGGTTTAGGGTTTAGGGTTTAGGGTTTAGGGTTTAGGGTTTAGGGTTTTAGGGTTTAGGGTTTTAGGGTTTAGGGTTTAGGGTTTAGGGTTTAGGGTTTAGGGTTTAGGGTTTAGGGTTTAGGGTTTAGGGTTTAGGGTTTAGGGTTTAGGGTTTAGGGTTTAGGGTTTAGGGTTTAGGGTTTTAGGGTTTAGGGTTTAGGGTTTTAGGGTTTAGGGTTTAGGGTTTAGGGTTTAGGGTTTGGGGTTTGGAGTTTAGGGTTTGGGGTTTGGGGTTTAGGGTTTGGGGTTTGGGGTTTAGGGTTTAGGGTTTAGGGTTTAGGGTTTTAGGGTTTAGGGTTTAGGGTTTAGGGTTTAGGGTTTAGGGTTTTTTTTTTTTTTAAGGAAACGGGACGGCACCTGCAAGATTTTATTAATATAAGAAAAAAATACAAACATGAGGGACAACCCGGCCTTGCCCTTATTAGGGAGGACGGAGGAGCGACCTCGAAAAATAAATACAACCTAAAAAGCCCACAAAAACCAAAAAACCAAGAGAAACAAAGAAGAGCAAAACTCCCCTCTCATCTCCTAAGAGCAAAATCCACTCTCATCAAATCGAAGAGCCTCGAAACATCTCTAGGATTGTTTCTTAAGTTCTTTTTCTTTGCTCCAACTTTTCGTCTTAAGGTGGTCTTGTTCTCCATCTCTGTACATCTTTCCTCTCCTATTAAAATCTTCATTTTCCAACCAAGAATTCTTTTTTTTTTTCTCTTTCCGCCTTAACCATCTCTTTACGCTTGAATTTTGATTGGAGGACGAGCAACTCTAGTACATATAATCATCCCCATCTGAACCCACGATTGTGAGATTCTTTTCTGCATCTCAACTTCCATCTACGAACTGAGCCAATTCTTAGTTTTAAACTTTAATTCATTTGCCACCACATCATCACCACCCATCGAAGAGAATGATCCGGTCTAGTCAATTCATCTGAAGAAACTCCATTTTGCGAAAAATATTACAAAAACCTCCCAATTCCACTTCTTAAGCTCTGCACATAAAATCACGGCTTTCTATGCAAACGGAATAACGGAGACCCAAAACAATCTCTTCCCCAAACCTCTTTAACAAAGCATCAAAAGCCGGATGATCCATCCACATCCTTTGAAATACGAAAGGGCATTTGGGCTTAGAAATCGCAGAAAATCTAACCGAAGCGGCGCATGATCGGACTTCTCCTTGGCAAGACACTGCGAAACCCTCCCATGCTTCGCAACAAAAGACCCATTCACAAGCACTCATCCAATCTACGCAAATCGCGCGACCGGGAAAGTTATTACACCAAGTAAAGCGCTACCCTCAAACCCCACATCAGACAAACTGCGGAAACCATGAAATTGCGAAATCATCCATAGCGGGAAAATCCCAACCACTACCGCCAAGCTTCTGCGGGGAGCCGCAATGATATTAAAATCACCCCCGACCACGGCTCCCTAAGGCGGGGCGATAAGCGCACCAATCATCCCATAACAATTGTCTCTCCAAACGATCCACTAGCATACACAAACGTAAACAAACCATAACAATCACCATTGGCCGAAATTCTCACGATGTCTAGCTGTTTAGAGATGGAGGCTGCGATAAAATCAAAACCCACTCTCCATAAAAGCCAAATATGCATATTATCGGGATTACCATGCGTGAATACTTATAACCAAGCTCCTTAGCAATTTTAGGAAGCCTAGAGCCGAGATTTTAGGCTCTAAAATTGCTAAACACCACGGACTCTTCGCCGCACTAACAATTTTAAAGAATCCATAGCACCAATATTACCCACACCTCTAACATTCCAAATAAGCACCGTCATTAAGAATTATTAAAACAGTATCATCACCCTTGGCCATGCTACGAAGCACCTATCGGAATCTCCAATAGCCTGCCGATTTCC
>JACONP010000265.1:35000-42500 GCA_016624345.1 Platycodon grandiflorus
TTAGGGTTTAGGGTTTAGGGTTTAGGGTTTAGGGTTTAGGGTTTAGGGTTTAGGGTTTAGGGTTTAGGGTTTAGGGTTTAGGGTTTAGGGTTTAGGGTTTAGGGTTTAGGGTTTAGGGTTTAGGGTTTAGGGTTTAGGGTTTAGGGTTTAGGGTTTAGGGTTTAGGGTTTAGGGTTTAGGGTTTAGGGTTTAGGGTTTAGGGTTTAGGGTTTAGGGTTTAGGGTTTAGGGTTTAGGGTTTAGGGTTTAGGGTTTAGGGTTTAGGGTTTAGGGTTTAGGGTTTAGGGTTTAGGGTTTAGGGTTTAGGGTTTAGGGTTTAGGGTTTAGGGTTTAGGGTTTAGGGTTTAGGGTTTAGGGTTTAGGGTTTAGGGTTTAGGGTTTAGGGTTTAGGGTTTAGGGTTTAGGGTTTAGGGTTTAGGGTTTAGGGTTTAGGGTTTAGGGTTTAGGGTTTAGGGTTTAGGGTTTAGGGTTTAGGGTTTAGGGTTTAGGGTTTAGGGTTTAGGGTTTAGGGTTTAGGGTTTAGGGTTTAGGGTTTAGGGTTTAGGGTTTAGGGTTTAGGGTTTAGGGTTTAGGGTTTAGGGTTTAGGGTTTAGGGTTTAGGGTTTAGGGTTTAGGGTTTAGGGTTTAGGGTTTAGGGTTTAGGGTTTAGGGTTTAGGGTTTAGGGTTTAGGGTTTAGGGTTTAGGGTTTAGGGTTTAGGGTTTAGGGTTTAGGGTTTAGGGTTTAGGGTTTAGGGTTTAGGGTTTAGGGTTTAGGGTTTAGGGTTTAGGGTTTAGGGTTTAGGGTTTAGGGTTTAGGGTTTAGGGTTTAGGGTTTAGGGTTTAGGGTTTAGGGTTTAGGGTTTAGGGTTTAGGGTTTAGGGTTTAGGGTTTAGGGTTTAGGGTTTAGGGTTTAGGGTTTAGGGTTTAGGGTTTAGGGTTTAGGGTTTAGGGTTTAGGGTTTAGGGTTTAGGGTTTAGGGTTTAGGGTTTAGGGTTTAGGGTTTAGGGTTTAGGGTTTAGGGTTTAGGGTTTAGGGTTTAGGGTTTAGGGTTTAGGGTTTAGGGTTTAGGGTTTAGGGTTTAGGGTTTAGGGTTTAGGGTTTAGGGTTTAGGGTTTAGGGTTTAGGGTTTAGGGTTTAGGGTTTAGGGTTTAGGGTTTAGGGTTTAGGGTTTAGGGTTTAGGGTTTAGGGTTTAGGGTTTAGGGTTTAGGGTTTAGGGTTTAGGGTTTAGGGTTTAGGGTTTAGGGTTTAGGGTTTAGGGTTTAGGGTTTAGGGTTTAGGGTTTAGGGTTTAGGGTTTAGGGTTTAGGGTTTAGGGTTTAGGGTTTAGGGTTTAGGGTTTAGGGTTTAGGGTTTAGGGTTTAGGGTTTAGGGTTTAGGGTTTAGGGTTTAGGGTTTAGGGTTTAGGGTTTAGGGTTTAGGGTTTAGGGTTTAGGGTTTAGGGTTTAGGGTTTAGGGTTTAGGGTTTAGGGTTTAGGGTTTAGGGTTTAGGGTTTAGGGTTTAGGGTTTAGGGTTTAGGGTTTAGGGTTTAGGGTTTAGGGTTTAGGGTTTAGGGTTTAGGGTTTAGGGTTTAGGGTTTAGGGTTTAGGGTTTAGGGTTTAGGGTTTAGGGTTTAGGGTTTAGGGTTTAGGGTTTAGGGTTTAGGGTTTAGGGTTTAGGGTTTAGGGTTTAGGGTTTAGGGTTTAGGGTTTAGGGTTTAGGGTTTAGGGTTTAGGGTTTAGGGTTTAGGGTTTAGGGTTTAGGGTTTAGGGTTTAGGGTTTAGGGTTTAGGGTTTAGGGTTTAGGGTTTAGGGTTTAGGGTTTAGGGTTTAGGGTTTAGGGTTTAGGGTTTAGGGTTTAGGGTTTAGGGTTTAGGGTTTAGGGTTTAGGGTTTAGGGTTTAGGGTTTAGGGTTTAGGGTTTAGGGTTTAGGGTTTAGGGTTTAGGGTTTAGGGTTTAGGGTTTAGGGTTTAGGGTTTAGGGTTTAGGGTTTAGGGTTTAGGGTTTAGGGTTTAGGGTTTAGGGTTTAGGGTTTAGGGTTTAGGGTTTAGGGTTTAGGGTTTAGGGTTTAGGGTTTAGGGTTTAGGGTTTAGGGTTTAGGGTTTAGGGTTTAGGGTTTAGGGTTTAGGGTTTAGGGTTTAGGGTTTAGGGTTTAGGGTTTAGGGTTTAGGGTTTAGGGTTTAGGGTTTAGGGTTTAGGGTTTAGGGTTTAGGGTTTAGGGTTTAGGGTTTAGGGTTTAGGGTTTAGGGTTTAGGGTTTAGGGTTTAGGGTTTAGGGTTTAGGGTTTAGGGTTTAGGGTTTAGGGTTTAGGGTTTAGGGTTTAGGGTTTAGGGTTTAGGGTTTAGGGTTTAGGGTTTAGGGTTTAGGGTTTAGGGTTTAGGGTTTAGGGTTTAGGGTTTAGGGTTTAGGGTTTAGGGTTTAGGGTTTAGGGTTTAGGGTTTAGGGTTTAGGGTTTAGGGTTTAGGGTTTAGGGTTTAGGGTTTAGGGTTTAGGGTTTAGGGTTTAGGGTTTAGGGTTTAGGGTTTAGGGTTTAGGGTTTAGGGTTTAGGGTTTAGGGTTTAGGGTTTAGGGTTTAGGGTTTAGGGTTTAGGGTTTAGGGTTTAGGGTTTAGGGTTTAGGGTTTAGGGTTTAGGGTTTAGGGTTTAGGGTTTAGGGTTTAGGGTTTAGGGTTTAGGGTTTAGGGTTTAGGGTTTAGGGTTTAGGGTTTAGGGTTTAGGGTTTAGGGTTTAGGGTTTAGGGTTTAGGGTTTAGGGTTTAGGGTTTAGGGTTTAGGGTTTAGGGTTTAGGGTTTAGGGTTTAGGGTTTAGGGTTTAGGGTTTAGGGTTTAGGGTTTAGGGTTTAGGGTTTAGGGTTTAGGGTTTAGGGTTTAGGGTTTAGGGTTTAGGGTTTAGGGTTTAGGGTTTAGGGTTTAGGGTTTAGGGTTTAGGGTTTAGGGTTTAGGGTTTAGGGTTTAGGGTTTAGGGTTTAGGGTTTAGGGTTTAGGGTTTAGGGTTTAGGGTTTAGGGTTTAGGGTTTAGGGTTTAGGGTTTAGGGTTTAGGGTTTAGGGTTTAGGGTTTAGGGTTTAGGGTTTAGGGTTTAGGGTTTAGGGTTTAGGGTTTAGGGTTTAGGGTTTAGGGTTTAGGGTTTAGGGTTTAGGGTTTAGGGTTTAGGGTTTAGGGTTTAGGGTTTAGGGTTTAGGGTTTAGGGTTTAGGGTTTAGGGTTTAGGGTTTAGGGTTTAGGGTTTAGGGTTTAGGGTTTAGGGTTTAGGGTTTAGGGTTTAGGGTTTAGGGTTTAGGGTTTAGGGTTTAGGGTTTAGGGTTTAGGGTTTAGGGTTTAGGGTTTAGGGTTTAGGGTTTAGGGTTTAGGGTTTAGGGTTTAGGGTTTAGGGTTTAGGGTTTAGGGTTTAGGGTTTAGGGTTTAGGGTTTAGGGTTTAGGGTTTAGGGTTTAGGGTTTAGGGTTTAGGGTTTAGGGTTTAGGGTTTAGGGTTTAGGGTTTAGGGTTTAGGGTTTAGGGTTTAGGGTTTAGGGTTTAGGGTTTAGGGTTTAGGGTTTAGGGTTTAGGGTTTAGGGTTTAGGGTTTAGGGTTTAGGGTTTAGGGTTTAGGGTTTAGGGTTTAGGGTTTAGGGTTTAGGGTTTAGGGTTTAGGGTTTAGGGTTTAGGGTTTAGGGTTTAGGGTTTAGGGTTTAGGGTTTAGGGTTTAGGGTTTAGGGTTTAGGGTTTAGGGTTTAGGGTTTAGGGTTTAGGGTTTAGGGTTTAGGGTTTAGGGTTTAGGGTTTAGGGTTTAGGGTTTAGGGTTTAGGGTTTAGGGTTTAGGGTTTAGGGTTTAGGGTTTAGGGTTTAGGGTTTAGGGTTTAGGGTTTAGGGTTTAGGGTTTAGGGTTTAGGGTTTAGGGTTTAGGGTTTAGGGTTTAGGGTTTAGGGTTTAGGGTTTAGGGTTTAGGGTTTAGGGTTTAGGGTTTAGGGTTTAGGGTTTAGGGTTTAGGGTTTAGGGTTTAGGGTTTAGGGTTTAGGGTTTAGGGTTTAGGGTTTAGGGTTTAGGGTTTAGGGTTTAGGGTTTAGGGTTTAGGGTTTAGGGTTTAGGGTTTAGGGTTTAGGGTTTAGGGTTTAGGGTTTAGGGTTTAGGGTTTAGGGTTTAGGGTTTAGGGTTTAGGGTTTAGGGTTTAGGGTTTAGGGTTTAGGGTTTAGGGTTTAGGGTTTAGGGTTTAGGGTTTAGGGTTTAGGGTTTAGGGTTTAGGGTTTAGGGTTTAGGGTTTAGGGTTTAGGGTTTAGGGTTTAGGGTTTAGGGTTTAGGGTTTAGGGTTTAGGGTTTAGGGTTTAGGGTTTAGGGTTTAGGGTTTAGGGTTTAGGGTTTAGGGTTTAGGGTTTAGGGTTTAGGGTTTAGGGTTTAGGGTTTAGGGTTTAGGGTTTAGGGTTTAGGGTTTAGGGTTTAGGGTTTAGGGTTTAGGGTTTAGGGTTTAGGGTTTAGGGTTTAGGGTTTAGGGTTTAGGGTTTAGGGTTTAGGGTTTAGGGTTTAGGGTTTAGGGTTTAGGGTTTAGGGTTTAGGGTTTAGGGTTTAGGGTTTAGGGTTTAGGGTTTAGGGTTTAGGGTTTAGGGTTTAGGGTTTAGGGTTTAGGGTTTAGGGTTTAGGGTTTAGGGTTTAGGGTTTAGGGTTTAGGGTTTAGGGTTTAGGGTTTAGGGTTTAGGGTTTAGGGTTTAGGGTTTAGGGTTTAGGGTTTAGGGTTTAGGGTTTAGGGTTTAGGGTTTAGGGTTTAGGGTTTAGGGTTTAGGGTTTAGGGTTTAGGGTTTAGGGTTTAGGGTTTAGGGTTTAGGGTTTAGGGTTTAGGGTTTAGGGTTTAGGGTTTAGGGTTTAGGGTTTAGGGTTTAGGGTTTAGGGTTTAGGGTTTAGGGTTTAGGGTTTAGGGTTTAGGGTTTAGGGTTTAGGGTTTAGGGTTTAGGGTTTAGGGTTTAGGGTTTAGGGTTTAGGGTTTAGGGTTTAGGGTTTAGGGTTTAGGGTTTAGGGTTTAGGGTTTAGGGTTTAGGGTTTAGGGTTTAGGGTTTAGGGTTTAGGGTTTAGGGTTTAGGGTTTAGGGTTTAGGGTTTAGGGTTTAGGGTTTAGGGTTTAGGGTTTAGGGTTTAGGGTTTAGGGTTTAGGGTTTAGGGTTTAGGGTTTAGGGTTTAGGGTTTAGGGTTTAGGGTTTAGGGTTTAGGGTTTAGGGTTTAGGGTTTAGGGTTTAGGGTTTAGGGTTTAGGGTTTAGGGTTTAGGGTTTAGGGTTTAGGGTTTAGGGTTTAGGGTTTAGGGTTTAGGGTTTAGGGTTTAGGGTTTAGGGTTTAGGGTTTAGGGTTTAGGGTTTAGGGTTTAGGGTTTAGGGTTTAGGGTTTAGGGTTTAGGGTTTAGGGTTTAGGGTTTAGGGTTTAGGGTTTAGGGTTTAGGGTTTAGGGTTTAGGGTTTAGGGTTTAGGGTTTAGGGTTTAGGGTTTAGGGTTTAGGGTTTAGGGTTTAGGGTTTAGGGTTTAGGGTTTAGGGTTTAGGGTTTAGGGTTTAGGGTTTAGGGTTTAGGGTTTAGGGTTTAGGGTTTAGGGTTTAGGGTTTAGGGTTTAGGGTTTAGGGTTTAGGGTTTAGGGTTTAGGGTTTAGGGTTTAGGGTTTAGGGTTTAGGGTTTAGGGTTTAGGGTTTAGGGTTTAGGGTTTAGGGTTTAGGGTTTAGGGTTTAGGGTTTAGGGTTTAGGGTTTAGGGTTTAGGGTTTAGGGTTTAGGGTTTAGGGTTTAGGGTTTAGGGTTTAGGGTTTAGGGTTTAGGGTTTAGGGTTTAGGGTTTAGGGTTTAGGGTTTAGGGTTTAGGGTTTAGGGTTTAGGGTTTAGGGTTTAGGGTTTAGGGTTTAGGGTTTAGGGTTTAGGGTTTAGGGTTTAGGGTTTAGGGTTTAGGGTTTAGGGTTTAGGGTTTAGGGTTTAGGGTTTAGGGTTTAGGGTTTAGGGTTTAGGGTTTAGGGTTTAGGGTTTAGGGTTTAGGGTTTAGGGTTTAGGGTTTAGGGTTTAGGGTTTAGGGTTTAGGGTTTAGGGTTTAGGGTTTAGGGTTTAGGGTTTAGGGTTTAGGGTTTAGGGTTTAGGGTTTAGGGTTTAGGGTTTAGGGTTTAGGGTTTAGGGTTTAGGGTTTAGGGTTTAGGGTTTAGGGTTTAGGGTTTAGGGTTTAGGGTTTAGGGTTTAGGGTTTAGGGTTTAGGGTTTAGGGTTTAGGGTTTAGGGTTTAGGGTTTAGGGTTTAGGGTTTAGGGTTTAGGGTTTAGGGTTTAGGGTTTAGGGTTTAGGGTTTAGGGTTTAGGGTTTAGGGTTTAGGGTTTAGGGTTTAGGGTTTAGGGTTTAGGGTTTAGGGTTTAGGGTTTAGGGTTTAGGGTTTAGGGTTTAGGGTTTAGGGTTTAGGGTTTAGGGTTTAGGGTTTAGGGTTTAGGGTTTAGGGTTTAGGGTTTAGGGTTTAGGGTTTAGGGTTTAGGGTTTAGGGTTTAGGGTTTAGGGTTTAGGGTTTAGGGTTTAGGGTTTAGGGTTTAGGGTTTAGGGTTTAGGGTTTAGGGTTTAGGGTTTAGGGTTTAGGGTTTAGGGTTTAGGGTTTAGGGTTTAGGGTTTAGGGTTTAGGGTTTAGGGTTTAGGGTTTAGGGTTTAGGGTTTAGGGTTTAGGGTTTAGGGTTTAGGGTTTAGGGTTTAGGGTTTAGGGTTTAGGGTTTAGGGTTTAGGGTTTAGGGTTTAGGGTTTAGGGTTTAGGGTTTAGGGTTTAGGGTTTAGGGTTTAGGGTTTAGGGTTTAGGGTTTAGGGTTTAGGGTTTAGGGTTTAGGGTTTAGGGTTTAGGGTTTAGGGTTTAGGGTTTAGGGTTTAGGGTTTAGGGTTTAGGGTTTAGGGTTTAGGGTTTAGGGTTTAGGGTTTAGGGTTTAGGGTTTAGGGTTTAGGGTTTAGGGTTTAGGGTTTAGGGTTTAGGGTTTAGGGTTTAGGGTTTAGGGTTTAGGGTTTAGGGTTTAGGGTTTAGGGTTTAGGGTTTAGGGTTTAGGGTTTAGGGTTTAGGGTTTAGGGTTTAGGGTTTAGGGTTTAGGGTTTAGGGTTTAGGGTTTAGGGTTTAGGGTTTAGGGTTTAGGGTTTAGGGTTTAGGGTTTAGGGTTTAGGGTTTAGGGTTTAGGGTTTAGGGTTTAGGGTTTAGGGTTTAGGGTTTAGGGTTTAGGGTTTAGGGTTTAGGGTTTAGGGTTTAGGGTTTAGGGTTTAGGGTTTAGGGTTTAGGGTTTAGGGTTTAGGGTTTAGGGTTTAGGGTTTAGGGTTTAGGGTTTAGGGTTTAGGGTTTAGGGTTTAGGGTTTAGGGTTTAGGGTTTAGGGTTTAGGGTTTAGGGTTTAGGGTTTAGGGTTTAGGGTTTAGGGTTTAGGGTTTAGGGTTTAGGGTTTAGGGTTTAGGGTTTAGGGTTTAGGGTTTAGGGTTTAGGGTTTAGGGTTTAGGGTTTAGGGTTTAGGGTTTAGGGTTTAGGGTTTAGGGTTTAGGGTTTAGGGTTTAGGGTTTAGGGTTTAGGGTTTAGGGTTTAGGGTTTAGGGTTTAGGGTTTAGGGTTTAGGGTTTAGGGTTTA
>JACONP010000266.1:0-33250 GCA_016624345.1 Platycodon grandiflorus
AATTATGTCTCATCGTCTTGATCCCATTTAATCAAAATTTTGTTTTGTCAATGTACTTGAGCTGAACTGGATTTAAAATTAAATTTGAGTTTACTCAAAAGAGAGGGTTGGGACTGAGTAAAGCGTACAAAAAAAAAAAATGAAACTCAGAATATGATTTTCGTTTAAACAAAACAAAGGAAACATTCTCTCCGACCGACAACACTTGATGGAGCCACGAGCCATGAGCCATGAGCCATCATCCTATGGAACTCAATAATCTTCCGAGAACATCTCACGAGATTTCAGGTGACCGACACTTTATCAAGTGACGGTGATGTTGTGAAGAAGAGCATTTTAATTTGTGGACACTAGACAGCACTGCAGTTGCGAAATAATTGTCCATCCGAAATTTTGTTAGTACGGAGTTTTTTTTTTCTCTCTTAAGGATATATGTTAAAAATTATTAATTATGGTAGTTATACATAAAATTATGTAAAATATAGACAAGAATTCACAATTACATAATTTTTATTTTATTTTTACATAATTCCATACATAAGTACCCTAATTAATGATCCTTAAATATGTCTTTAGAGCACAAGTTAACAAAATCTTATTTCTTTTCTCTTGTAATTGGTTTTCAATTCCAGAGTGTTTTCTTCTTTTAATTCTTTTTTTCCCAGAAAAGCATTAAGGGACAGTGGTGGAAAAACCAGCAATAACACCGAAGTTAAGTCTTAGCCTCCGTTTGTTTCAAGAAAAATAACTTTTAAAAAATAATTTTTAAAAAATAACTTATTAAAAATGAAAAGTTTTTATTTTCAGGTGTTTAGTAAATCTTTTAAAAACATGTCGAAAAATATTTTTTGGTGTTTGGCAAACACATAGAAAATATTATGGAAAACATATTATGAATACATACAAAAAATTATACTCCTTCCGTTAGTGTCCCCTATCGAATTAATATACACTGATTTTAAAAAAGTGTTTGACTTTAAATAATTTTTCTTTAGTAACCATAATTTATTACTAGTGGTGTTATATCAATAGGATCGATCTACTTTTCAATCTCACAAATAAAATGACATAATTGATAATTGACTTGAAAAATATTTCAAAAAAATAAAAGAGACAATTGTTGTGGGACGTTCCACAATGAAATAATGGACACTCATTTTAGGACGGATGAAGTGTTTATTAAAATTGAGTAGTGCAAAGGTGATATGCTCCAATTCTTAAACATTATATCAAAAGTTTCACGTACTTTAACCAAAATTTTATTCGTAATATTATATTACAAATTAAAATATTAAGAAAATAACTTAAATTTTTAAATCAACTAACAAAGACTTTCGAAGAAGATATATATATATATATATATATATATATTTAACGGGTTCACTTTATCTTAGTTTTTCTAATTGAAATATCAAGTTGAAATATTTTTCAGAATTCAACTACTTGAATCTGCAGTATTATTGTTACTTTTCTGTCTCAAAATGAATATTTACTTTTATTCGTGAATAAAAGTGAACATTTATTTTAGGACGAATAATAATTTTTTTTTAATAATATAAAAGTTTTTTTATAAATCTTGACAATATCAACAAAATGGTGTCTAACTAAAACTCTGTTCATAGAACCACTTCAAAAGTTTATGGTAAAATATTATGATTATTTTTCTTAAAAAAAAGTTAGAAATGAATATAGCACATCCAAATATAAAAAGATAATATTAAGTTTTACATTGATTCGTAAAATGTTTTAGGAGAAATTGGAATGAACAAATTTTGAAAAATGACTTACGGAAATGAAGTTCGTAAGTCATTTTCCTAAAAAGAATGCTACATTTTTCATTGACTCGTAAAATATTTTATATTGATTATATTTTTTAAATATTATCAAATATCAAAATATAAAAAAATTAAAATTATTTTCTAAAACAAACTAGTCTTAGTTTTTATTATCCTACATAATTCTCAAAATATCTATTATTATGTGAATATGGACTTTTAGTTAGGTAATCAAAGCAATGGATTTTCTATACAAATTTTGATACTCTATTGTTTTTGCATTTAAAAGTTTTATTCCATAAATGCTGCAGAATTATATAAATTAATGAAAAAGAGGTCAATCAAAATCAACAAATAATTACGCTCCTCTCTTTATGCAATCCTACAAGAATAACAAGACGAAAATTCCACGTTAGAAAATTTGATAAGAGGACAAGCTTTACCGCTTCATGGGCCCCGCACTTGACGGTGGGGGTGCCCTAAACAACTCCAGCCAAATTCTTGCTACATGCCTTCCCCAAATGATATCCACACAGATCATTCACTCTAGTAAACCCTGGCCCCACTGTGCTTCACATATCCAGCTGTATTGAAACGCCCAGACCCGAAGCAAAACACCGGATCAAAATCACCAGCAGAGAAATCGCTTGCAATTACGCGGTGCACTGTTTGTTTACGTGATTTGATTTGGCAATTTCAAACCTAATCCCTTGCCATCACATGCAAACTAGGGTCCCCACCCCTTCTCAAACACAGCCACTTTTGTTTCACACATATATGGGCCCCACCTCAATTTGTCGAACCTTCTTTACCCGTTATGCATCTGATCTACACGTTAACTTAACGCCTACTTAATACTCTCTCCTTGCTTTGCCCACAACTATTACTGTCTCCGATTCCCTCTCTTTTTTTCTCACTCCTCTTTCACTCTCTTGAATTGAAGCCATGGATCGTAAGAATGCGCTTGGTCTTGCATTGTTGTGCGTCATAATTGCTGCCGTCGGAGGCCAATCTCCGGCAGCTGCTCCGACCACAACTCCCCCAACAACTGTGGTTCCTCCGGCTACCGCACCAACCACTCCCACTGCTGCAGCACCTACCACTCCTGCTACACCAGCTCCAGTGACGGCGCCACCTACTGCTGTTTCCACTCCTCCTGCTGCGTCTCCGGTGTCCGCTCCTCCTACTGTAGCTGTATTGCCCCCGCCGGCGGCGACACCGGTGAGCTCGCCTGCTGCGGTACCGGTCAGCTCTCCTCCTTCGCCTCCGGTTGCGGCTCCAGTTAGTACTCCAGTGGTATCTCCACCGGCGCCTGTTTCTTCACCTCCGGAGACTGCTCCTGCTCCAGCACCAGCAGGCAAGAAGACTAAGAAGCACAATGCACATTCTCCAGCACCATCACCAGACTTGCTAGGACCACCTGCACCTCCAACCGGATCTCCAGGACCAAGCCTTGCGTCAGAGACCCCTGCTCCGTCCCTAGCAGACGAGGTACGTTTTTATTCTTACTTCTTAAGGTTCCTTGAGTTGCATAGGCGTCATTGTGCATTCAGATCTAGCTAGCGAAATTCCTCTAATACTTGCATTACTTGTTCTGGTTAATAAAATCAAACCGTAGAGAATTGAACACCAATATAAGAAGCAATTAGAGCGTTATTCTATTTGATACTCATTTGAGTACAATTTACGATTTGATACTAATTAGTGGTTGCTACATTATTAATTTTGTGATCGGTAGTTAGCAACCTTATTAGAATTACTAATTAAGATTGAATATGAGATGAAGATTTTTGTGTTGAGCTGAATAGATGCCAAAACAATGATGGTTTGTTTCTTGGAACAACACCATATGTGCGGGGCTCGATAGAAAGAAAGCACATAGATTTGAGATAATCAGTGCACACATGTACTCCTGGTGCATGATAGCACCAATCAGGCATTAATTCATTGGTTCCTCTACCCTACTAAGTAATGAACAAAGCACATCGAGTCAGACAATTAAGGTCCCCAGCTGATTACTCCTTAATTACTCCACTAATGATCTGCTATGGTATGGTAGTGTACGGAGTATATAGTTTAACATTATTTTTCCGTTGAATTTCCGATCTGAAATTGATTAAAAAATGTTGTGAACAGAGTGGAGCAGAGACAATAAAGAGCGTGCAGAAGATGGTCGGCAGCTTGGTATTGGGATGGGCTGTCTTCAGCTGGCTGTTTTAATTTTATTATTATTATTATTATTATTCAGATTCAGAGAGCCATTTCTTTTCTTTTTTTGACCCTATTTGTTTTCTTCTGTAATTTGTTACTGTTACCACATGGGCTGGATTTGTGGGATCTTATGCCATATTGGCCTTGTATTCTTTGGTAGGATGTTAAATTAAGGATTGATGGTGGGACTTTTGCATTCTTATTCATACTAGTTAATGAGCCCATGATACGCATGCATTTAATTTACAGAAAATCGCTGACCGACACTTTTTGAAATTTTTTTCTCTTCAATTCATCTTTTTTTTTATTAATCGTTAAAGGTACTTTGAGAATTTTTTGCTAAAATACCTCGATAATATCGTTGCTTCAAATTTGATATTCAAATTGATTTATAAATGATTTCATGTTGTTAAATATAGTCTTTTCATGTTTGGGTATCAATTTTCATGCATAAAATACGAATTTGATCAAATTTAAATTTTTGAGTTCATCCCGTTTTTCTTTATTTTTGGCTGTTTTGGTCACTTTAATCTCTATTTTAAGCTTCGAATTTGTTTAAAATCAATCTCATATTGTTATCCTAACTTAGTATTACATTTGTACATAATTTTTTTTACAAAAAAAAAAAATTTATTTTCAAGATCAAAATCGTGCTTGACAGTGTGTCGTTCGAAAACAGAGGGAGTTGTTCTTGGACTGATTTTGGGACTTTAATCAATGATTTGAGTTTGAATTTTGTATAATATCAATACTACACTGTTATAGGAAGTTAATATCATGTTTGTATGTAAATTTTCTAACAAAAAACAATCATTTTGATCGATCTTGATATTATATTAAATTGGGCATCGGGATGCCTTGAATTGGGCATCAGGATGCCTTAAATTGGCATCGAAATGCCTTTAATTCACCAATCGTAGTATGATGGGCAACGTAACGGGGATTAACCTGTCCGGTAAGGTTGCAGGGGTCGAGGGGACAACGTCCCTTGTGGGGGTTCGGGGGCAACACCTCCGAAAGGTAAACGAAAATCAAGTTCTCTCCAGCGATTGAAATTCAAACGGTGTCTTGGTTATTCATCGCGATGCCTTTGTTACTCATTCCAGTGCCTTGGTTACTCATCACGATGCCTTGGTTGCTCATCGCGATGCCTTGATTGCTCATCGCGATGCCATTATTGCTCATTGCGATGCCTTTGTTGCTCATTGCGATACTTTAACCCACGCGATGCCTTGGATTACTCATAGTGATGCCTTGGGTTACTGATTCGTGCGTGTTTTTCTTTCATTAATGGCATAATCGTCTTTTCACCCCAAAAATGCCTTTTTTCAGTTTTAAAAAAAGATGACTGGACTGAAGCGATTACAAATGTTTAAAAAATGACCGGCTCGTAATTCACCCTTTAATTTAATTCTGAGATTAATTGATATATTTTAAAAATATTTTTAAAAAATTATTATTATTTAATATCAACGTTTGTTGACTTAATGTCTGACAACAGTTAAGTACTGTCAATATATGCAAATTAGTGGTTGTTAATATAATATTTTTATTTTAGAATAAATATTTTTTATTGGTGGTCAAAAATTATATTTTCGTTTCTAATCATTTTTTTAATTTTTAAATATCCTTTAATGATATCAAATTATTATTATTTTTTTTTTCCATTTTGCACTTAATAAAGATATTGGTTACGAAGCCAAAAGCTGGAGCTCTGATCCTCGGGCAACAGGCTAAGAGCTGGCAGAGTTGTTGTAGAATTAGACATATATATTTGAAGATTTTTAATAAAATTTAAAATAAAATAATTACTTTGGGAGATATTGAAGAAAGATAATTTTTTTCTTAATAATTGATTTTAAACTTTTGTTTTTGTATCACATACTATAGACATTATTTTAGGACGTACTCCCTCTATAATCTCCATAATACTTTCAACTTTACCCTTTACATGTAGTACAAACATATTAACTATGCTAAAATATTTTTGTAATTATGACCAACTCCAATACTACTTATATATCCTTAATTATTTGACTTTTCAAATATGGATTTTTCGGGTGGAACGGAAGGAGTATTAAATAAAAATATGAGACCCATAATTTGATATGGAGAAAGTAACATTTATAAAAATAAAAATTAGTTGGTTTAAATTATAAAATGACTTATATAATAATGTAATATTTTTTTTAAAATCATTACATATGGTATAATTGGTTGAATTAGTTTAAGTGTATATTTATAATTAAAAGAGTGTGTTATCAAATCTCATTAATAATAATACCTATTGTTAAATTTATTATTATTATGTATAGTTATTAGGTAATGACTTAGAAATAAAAAATCATCTCACTTTAAAAGTCAAGCTTACTTGAAGGCTTAAAAATTGAGAGAAATTTAAAAGTTGGTGAAGTGTCACAACTTTAAATATATATTATTATATATATATATAATTTTTTTTTTTAGTACTACTACTTTTCTCTGCTACTGGTGTTCTCTTTTTTACTGTTGGTGGTTGGGCTGTATATTAATTCATCTATTTATTGATGGGTGGAACAACTTTCTTATGGTAAAACACTTTTTCTTACTCCATTATCATATACTCCCTCCCTCCGTTCATGATACGGAGTCTACTTTTAATTTGTTTTATTAATTTAGTTAAAATTTAATTAATAATTAATATAAATTTAGTAATTTATACAAAATTATAAAAATTGTAATCATAGTATTCTTAAGATAATTTTCAATTAATAAAATTTTATTTTTAAAAATATAAATAAACTATGTAAAACTTTGATTTGATTTATTCATACGTTGACTTCTTAAAAAGCAAAGTGTATTCTTTGTCTGGAACAGGAGTACTAACTTTGTTTTTTTTAAGAAGATCTAGCACTTTTTGTAAGAATCATCTAAATTGAATCAGTTCAAGGAAATTTATAACAATGAACTCAAGCTAGAGCGAGAGGGAGGACAAAGAATAGTAGGAAGAAACTTATAAACTTAGTTGTGGTACTTGCTCATTTTGAACTCCAGCCAAACCATAGATGTACAGGAAGCCTCATGCTTCATATATAGCTAGGCAATAAAAAACGGGGAAACTTATTTTTATATTTTTTAATTATTATTATTATTTTTTATTATTTTTTTTTTTTTGTGTCCTAGGGCGGTGGGATCAAATCTAATACATCACACTTTAAACTCCAACTCTACTAATAGGCCACCCTTAAGGTAGGAAAACTTAATTAGAGATGTAAAATCTGCTGCATATGTAAACCTTATAAAGATAAAGGTCTTTTCGATAATTAAAACAAAAGCCTTGTAATTTTATTTTATTTTATTTTATTTTAAAGCAACTACATGTACAAATGCACAAGCCTAACAACCGTGAAAAACAAATTAAGCAAACATACGAGTCCACCTACAACATCCCCAAGCTAGCGAAACAAAACCAAACAAACAAGCAATGAATAGTTACTTCTTAAGAAGCGCAGCAGAAAGTTTACTCTACAAATACGTCTTCTGCATTCAATTGTTTTCACGCACTTGTCCCGCAAAGCATAGTTAGTAAATTTGCATATAATATGCATATATAATACATGTACGTATGAATAATTAAAAAATATTTTTGTTTATTGTATTTAAACCAAATTTAATTAAAAATATTCATACTACTGGATTGAATCATATAGTATATGTATAGAATTTTAAATGTATTGTACTTTACGTATAAAACTCGATATATACCAAATTTTGATATAATTTTATTATTAAAATTATTCAATTTATATTATTAATTTTGTTCGAATTGATCAATTAGATATTTAACATGAAAATAATAATTATGAAGCTTAAGAAATATTATTTATTACTACGCATACTGTTGAAGTATATACATAATAGTATATATGTTTAATCATGCTTTCATTTAACTATTAACACATAGTTATTTTGTTATAAATATGTAATAATATGAAAATAATAGCTTTAAGAGTGTATAAATGTAAAAATATTAAGATATTTAAACCTAAAAATGATAAAAATATAAAAAAAATTATACAAAATATCACGTATTTTTAGTCCCGTACACTTCAATTATATTCGTATCATCTCCGTACATATAATACCGTTTACGTATTATTATGTTAAATTTTTTCACCGTAACTTTGAAAAAAAAAAAACTATATAAATATTATATATGTCCCGTATTTTACTAACTATGCCGTAGGGAGCACCTATACATACTGTGTTTCCAAAATTAAACCACCAATCCACGAGCACAGATCTGAGCTACTAGCCTACTACACCACCTAGTGAAGAGCTAGAACCTGGAAAACAAACAAACAAACACACACACACACACACACACACATATATATATATATATATATATATATATATAAGAAAGTATTTAATAATTAGTTTTTATTTAATTATTAATGGTTACTCTCATTATTAACCATTGAATCAAAAATTAAAGGTTGATATTTAATGGTTAGTTGAAAAATGCAATTAATGCAAGTAGGTGAGTCATTTAATACATTAAATCTTAACCTTTAATTTTTGATCCAATGATTGATAATGAAAGTAACCATTGATGGTTAAATAAAAAAAATAATTATTAAATACTTCCCCTATAATGTTTGTTTCACGAAGCTTAGATTTAGTTTTAAATAAAATGATTATTTAAATGTTTATAAATGTTTATATTATGTCAAAATTTATTGCGTTTTAAATGCGTTTAAAATAGGAATTAAAAATAATTTTATTTGAAACGCTAAATTAAGAAATTTTTAAGTTTTGACGAAGCTTAATATAATCTGTGCTGTTTTAGAAAACCAATCATTTCACTTTTGATGCAAACGTTGTTTCCCTAAATAATTAACATGTCGTTTTGAGGCAATGGTATGTCGGTAGGGAGGGTATACATATCGGTTTGAATCCTCTATTCCATTTCATATCTCACCGTTGGATCATCGTCATCTATCCATCATAGATAAACAACATTATTTACACAATTAGATAGGAAAATTGAGGTTAACGGTACCTAAATGGAGAAGAGTAATCATGTATGTATCATACTTCCGTGCGGAAAAAAGGAAAGTATCAACGAGATTTCAGGAGATGAAATTCGGCATCCAAATCTTTCTTCCTTGGCCATACTCATAATCCATTTCACACTTTAATGCAAACGTTTTATGTTTTATTTTTTATTTTTGATAACATAATAAGATATGCTTGTACCTGCAATTTTGCTTTTATTTTTAAGCACTTGAATGTTATTACTCCCTTCGTTTCACCCAAAAAGTCTTTTTTTTTGTTAACTTCATTAAAGTTTGACCGACAATTTATCTATATATATATATATATATATATATATATATATATTTACAAAGTTGTAATCTATAGTATCGCAATGTAGCTTTTAGTAAATGAAATTTTATTTTCAAAAACATAATTAAAGTATGTTCATTTTTTATTTAATTTATTCACATGTTGACTTTAAAAAAATAGAAAGTGCACTATTTTTATAACCACTCACCTGATTGGTCATGATCCTTACAATATTGGATTCATCCAATACGCTGTACAGTGCTCTCAAATCCCATTTGACAAACTTCGGATATAAGTTTCACGAGTAGGATGCACAATGTTACTCTTCTCGCACAACTAATACTGCATAGAGGAATTCAACAAATTTAATATGATCAAATCAACATGCATCAAACGCAAAAATTGCATATAATAATACCAAGTGAACTTAAAGTTACCGACAGCAGCAACACACTTCTCTCTAGGTGGTCATTAGATGTAGTTTCCAAGCGTTCCAACAACAAATCAATGACATGTTTTGACGAGTTGTACGTTGATATTGTGTTCAAATCAGACACAAGGCTTGTGTAGACCCACGGTATATAGGATGTCTTGGTTACAACCAGCAAAGTCGCAAGAACAAGCAGGGTTGTCAAGCCAGCGATCCGGTCGATATCAACTTGATCCTAACTCTCAATCATTTCCCTAATTTATCAAAAACCAACTTCGGCTAAAATCTTATGTTCTATGATTCTTTTGACATTTTGTACGGGAATTACCTTTGGAGGAAATCGGTACTTGAAAAAAGATATGTTTATTTCCTTCTCTCCATCGTTAATCTCAAATATATATGAGCTTCGCATCTATTGGTTGAAGCTTTTTCTGCCAAAACTGGAAACACCTTTGCTCCTTGACATAGCATTTGACAATAATCTTTATTATCGAATCATCCTTCTTACAATGATCGTGGACCACATTATCACCAATTATGCTCATTTTGAGGTACCAAAAAGGTATTTTCTTTAGCGCTGTTTTATGCCTATCCCTAAAATTGATATTCTTAATCTAACATATGAGGAATTGCGTACTTGATCGTATACTATCACGGGGGATTTTTAGTCATCGCAGATTGCATAACACGTATATTGCGATTCTGATCACATAATTGAAGAATTACAAAAAAGAAGTAAAACATGATGCATCAATTGTGCATCGCGATGCACAAAGGCATGCATTTCGATGCATACATTGATGCATCGTACGTGATGCACAAAATTGATGCATCGTGCATCGTAATACACAAAACTGATGCATCGCAATGCACATAATTTTAAATCCTACAAACATTATTCATATTTTAGTGAACGTGATGCAACAATTTTTGCCAATGACACCATGTTTTTTCAAATAATGCATCGCGATGCATCAAAAACATAATTTTTATGCAAATGTATACAAACTAGATTTTGTGCCAATGCCTATGGCACGGTGACAGTAGGGATCAGTACTGCTGATGAAGCTTGGCTGAAATGAACTTGTCCGATGACTTGTGAAACTCGGCCGATATGAAGATAGCTGATCTGATCATGTCTGATAAACAATAGGCTATCTTTTGAAGACTAGGCTAAAAACATAGAGCAATCCTAAGCTATTACAAGCACTTGTCTAAGTACAAGTTGCCACTCTAACAGACATGCAGGCCCATTAGTCACCTTGACTTAGACTTAGGTTATGGATACAAGCAAATCTATATAATGTACAACACTCTAGCATCAGATTTCATGTACAATTACAAGTCAAGAGATGTCACTGCAAGCTTTGGCTATAATTAACGAGGGAGGATATCCGGAGCTGCTATAAGAACTTACTTACTGGAATGGTCACGTCTTTGTCAATTGTCTGATCCTGAGAAATTACCATTGCTTCTATATGCTCTGTTTTGCACCATCGGAGGTTATTAGACATCTGCATGTGTACAAGGTTTCTTTCAAATGCAGACACTGGAGGTCATTTCAGTGGAATCAATAAGAATGTGCATATCTCCACATTATTACTTTACGCATAATTTTGTTTTAACCATACATAAGTTCTAATATCTGAAGTGATGACTACCCTGTCCTGTCTAAGTTTCAAGAGTCTTTTCAGCTCTATTGCTTTGCCTCGAACAGTTTTCCTTGTTTCTTAATTTTTTTCTTGTCCAGATTTGTACAAATAATGTAATCATGGTTTATTGAAACTTTTCCTGTATTTATGAAGAATTTTGGACTAGTGATGAATTTTTGCATCTTAATTAAATACAAAAACTTATTTTGCTAACTTCAATTTTGTAATTTTGTGGATGTGGAGGTGGAGGTACGGGGACGGGAATGGGAAGAACAGGACAGAACCCCAGGAATTTAAAATTTAAAAAAAAAAAAAAACATTGACAACGTTTTTAAAATGTTGTCTTAGGTCTAAGACAACATTTTTAAAACGTTGTCTTAGGTCTAAGACAACATTTTTAAAACGTTGTCTAAAACTGGACCCTACGACAACGTTGGATTATACAACGTTTTAAAAAACGTTGTCTTTTCCCTATTACAGCGTTTTTAAAACGTTGTTAAAACTCATTTTTATTGTAGTGGTGTTAGACGATGCATAGCGTGTATGTTCCGTATTTTTTAAGGGCATAGATAACATTTCCCAACAAAAGTGTCGTTTTTCGGTTTGAAACAATTATAATGGACTAAATGTTGAGTTTTCATCAAAATTAACAAGGCAAAATATCAAAACTTAATTTCAAAAACCCTTCCAAAATTTATGCGAATAATATAAATTAGATTTAGAATAATTACCCAATTGTTTGAACAAGTAATCTTCAAAAGAATCACACTTGAATCATGATCACCGCAACAACGATTTGCACGGCTTCTCTATGGTATCCACACGAACAGATTGGACATGATTAGAGCTGTCAAAGCGGTCAGGCGGGGCGGGCCAGCCCGCGGGTTGCTTAAACCCGCTATTTGGCGGTGCGGTGCGGGCTAACCCGTCAAGGTGACGGTCCTGAAATGTATCAACCCAGCCCAAACCGTCGCGAGTTGTGGGTTAAACGGGCCAACCCACCAAAAAATAACACATTAATTAAAAAATTAAATACTCATTATTAAGCTAAAACAATGAGATGATACCTATCACAAAAAGAAAACCAAAAATCAAAAATTAAATACTCATTAAATCCTAAAACCCTAAAAAGAAAACAAAAGAAGAGCAGCAGAAGAAGCAAATGAGAACGTGTTTCCTGAAATCAATACTGCGGACGACTCTTCATTCTCTTTGGAAACATCCTCTTTGACAGGGGGATTATAGGTAGCTGACGCAGTAGCGGCGGCGGCGGACTCCCGAAGCAATGGGGAAGGTGAAAGTGTGTGTGTTTAAGATTTGTCACTTTCATATATTTCTAGTTTATTTCTTATTTTAGTTAATTGGTAAATATTGTATTTTATGTAATTAGGTTATTTTAATTAACTAACTTCCTAACCAATATTGGATTTGTTTAGTATTACTTTTGGTAATTTTGTAGGTCTCTCACAAAAGGAAAGAGTCCACATCAAGGAAAGCTTTCATGTCAAGGAAAGGATTCCAAATCAAGGAAGGATTACCTTGGATTGCTTAAGGAAAGTCAAAGACCATCTAAAAAGAGGAATCCTAAAGCAAGATGGCTTCCATGATTCAAGAGGACTTTATGCATATATATACTAGCTAGATAGTCTTTGTAATTAACAGTTTTTAGCTCTAGTTTTCCAGCAAGTTTATCATAAGATCAAGAGTGTTTTTGTGAGAGCATATTTGGTTATTTTGTTCTTCTCTTTACATCGTTTTGTACTTGGATTCATAACCCAGTTTATAAGAGAAGGTTTATTGTCTACAGCACGTTGCTGTAGATAAAGTGTTAATTTGTGTGTTTCTCTGATTTAAGTTTTCTTTATTCCGCTGCTTTGTGTACTGGTGTTAGTGCTGGTGCTATCCCACCAGGACTCACATCAGACTTGTTTGTCCTTCCTAGCCGCTCAATTTCTTTCAATTGGTATCAGAGCCAATCACTCGATTACACTGAGTGTTGATCCTTGTAAGAGCTGTCATTATGGAAGGAAATTTGAATCAGTACCGTCCCCCTGTTTTGGATGGAACTAATTACGCTATTTGGAAAGCTAAGATGCGACTTTTCATCAAAGCAATTGATGAAAGGGCGTGGCTTAGTATTATTGTTCCATGGTCTCCTCCTAAGGTAGAAAGTAAGAGTCCTGAAGGTGAATCCTCGAAAAATTTACAAACTCAAACCCGAGGAAGAATGGACTACTGCTGAAGTCACCTTAGCTAATTATAATTCCAAGGCTCTTGGTGCTATATCAAGTCATGTGGATGAACATATGTTTCGTCTTGTTATAAATCAAAACGTAGCAAAAACAGCCTGGGATATTCTGCAAAGTCACTGTGAAGGTGATGCTAGTGTTAAAGCTACTAGGTTAAGAATTCTCATGACCAAGTTTGAGAACTTGAGGATGAATGAGACTGAGGATATAAAAAGTTATTCTGCCAAATTGAGAGAAATCTCAAATGAATGTCTTTCCCTAGGTGAGCCTATATCAAATGCTAGAATGGTTAGTAAGATGTTAAGGACTGTTACTGAGAAGTTTAATATCAAAATTGCTGCTGTTGAAGAGGCACATGACACTACAACCATGGGTTTAGATACTCTTGTGGGTATTCTAACTATGTTTGAGATGAACTTGTCAATTCAACAACAACATAAAGCGATAATATTGCTCTTGCAAGCGCTCTCTAATGTATCCAAAGTGCCAAAAGAGATTGAAGAAATCTCCAAAGAAATTGACACTTCAAATTTGGAAACTGAAGATGTTGCCCTTTTGACCAAAAAGTTTACATCTTTCTTAAAAAATAAACGGGCCAACAAGTTTCCTTCTAAATTTCAAAACTCGTTTGAAAAAACAAAAGAGGATACTGAGAGTAGTTTCAAGAAACCTACTAGTTTTGCTAAGAAAAAATCTGAAACTGTTCAATGTAGAGCTTGCAAAGGTTTTGGACACTATGCCAATGAGTGTGCCAATACTCGAAGAAAAGGGAATGAGCTTGTGTGCGACCCTTAGTGATAGTGAGGAGGAAGATGAGATGCTAAACTTAGCAATCATGGAAAAATCACCCACTAGTCACAAACATCGGCTGATGTAGCTTCGATGCGGTCACACCAACCATCACATCTTCGACTCGAGGTTTCTTGTCTTATTTCTCCCCGTCCGAGAAAACAGAGAATGAAGAAGATGGTGATGCTAGTTACCAAGAACTTCTTGATGCTTATACGATTTATTTGCCGATTGGGAAAACGTGTAGAAAAATAGTTGTTTTTGAAAAGGTTAATGAGAAACTCTCTTCGAAATTGTTACTTTGAAAGGTGATCTTGAAAAAGTCACCACGAAAATAGTAATCAAAAGGATGCCATAGCCAAACTCGAGGTCATGCTCACTAAACGTGATATTGAACTCGAGAAGACCAAACGAACTTGAAAAGGCCAATGGAACTTTTACAAAATTAAATCTTGGAAAGGCCAAACTTGATGAAGTTCGAATTTAGGGAACAATTTAAAAGCGGTCTTGGCTATGAATCCATTTTTGTGAAAGAAGGAGAGAGTTCCTCGACAAAGTTTCTAAACAACATAAAGCTAATCCTAAGAAAAGAGGTTTGTATGCCACTACTTGTTTTGCTCCAGTCACATCGACCCTTCGCTACAAAAGGATTCATGATCTTGGAAGAGCTGCTCCTCAGATGAGCCCCCGGATGTACTCACATCACCACTCACATCAACAGAAAACTGGGAAGTTTGTGTGGATGGAAAAGAAAAGTGAGGAATGCAAAGTGATATTCACCTCACTCAAAAGCGTAGGCGGCTCATGGTACTTCGATAGCGGGTGCTCAAGGCACATGACAACATAGAATTTCTCACCGATTACATCGAAGTTAAAGGTGGAAACGTGAACTATGGAGGAGGAGCCCAAGGTAAGATCATTGGTAAAGGTACTTTATGTGTTGATCATATGCCAAAATTGAAAAATGTCTATCATGTGGAAGGCTTAAAAGCTAATCTCATTAGTATAAGCCAACTATGTGATGACAATTTGCATGTTAAGTTTGATAAGCATGAATGCAAAGTATTTGATGACACTAATCAGTGCTTGTTCACTGGAGTAAGGTCTCAAGATAATTGTTACAAATTTGGTGACAACTTATCTTGCCTTAGCTCCAAAATAAATGACCTTGATATTTGGCATCAAAAGTTAGGTCATGCAAGTTTTAGGAAAATAGAAGAATTAGTAAGATTTGATCTTTGTCAAACACTTACCCAAACTTGACTTCAAACAAGCAAGTGTGTGTGGTCCTTGTCAAAAGGCAAGCAAACCAAAGCTTCACACAAAAGATTGATCAAAGTTCCACATCCGAGATCTTTGAATTAATCCACACTGACCTTATGGGACCCATTGAGGTTGAAAGCTTAAGTAAAAAGAAATACTCTTTTGTGTGTGTAGATGATTTTTCTAGGTACACATGGGTCCTATACTTGAAAGAAAAATCTGAAGCTCTTGAAGTTTTTAAAGTTTGGTATAAGAAAGTAAAGAACTTGTATGGTAAGAAAGTTATCAAAATTCGATCCGATCATGGAACTGAATATGAGAACACTTTGTTCTCTAAATTTTGTGACTCCAAAGGAATAACCCATAACTTTTCAGCCCCTAAAACACCTCAACAAAATGGGGTGGTGAAAGAAAGAATCGTACCTTGCAAGAGATGGCACGTGTCATGCTTAGTTCTAAAAACATCTCTAAACGATTTTGGGTGAGGCTCAACACAAAGATGTCACATAGGAAATAGAGTCTTCTTAAGAGTAGGGTCAACCATGACTCCTTATGAAATTCTTCTTGGAAAGAAACCTACTCTTAAGTACTTTCATGTTTTTGGTTGCATATGTTATGTTCTGAATGATAGAGATTATCTGTCAAAATTTGACTCTAAGAGTGACAAAGTTGTATTCCTAGGGTATTCCACAAACAGCCGTGCTTATAGAGTTTACAATCTTAGAACTAAAACTGTGATGGAATCTATCAATGTCACTTTTGATGATACTGCTGATTTAAATCTCAAAACTCTTGAAGATGATGTCTCAGGTTGTGTTGAAACATTGGGAGATACCCAAAATACTGATGAACAGAAGCAGCAAACAGAGCTGCAGAAAGACGATGCAGGTCCTGATGTGAACACATCAGCACCTACATCAGGACAAAATGACTCTACATCGACCCGAAAGTTCGGACGGTGAAGATGAAAATCTGGACAGGACCAGGGACATACCAAGCAAGATTCAGAAGAACCACCCTGTTACACAGGTGGTTGGGAATGTGAATGACAAAGTGAGCACAAGGGAGAAGCCAAGGGTTAACTACAGAGAATTGGTGGATTGACCTGTAAGCTCACGTAAACAAGGTAAGTTCTTCTGTTTTGTTTCTAATATTGAACCTAAGAATGTTATAGAGGCATTGAAAGATGAAAATTGGATTATGGCAATGCAAGATGAATTATCTCAATTTGAGAAAAATGATGTGTGGGTCTTGGTTCCTAGACCAAAAGGTGGGAATGTGATAGGAACCAAGTGGATTTTTAAAAATAAAACAGATGAAAATGGGCAAATAACTAGGAACAAAGCTAGGCTTGTAGCTCAAGGCTACACCCAAGTTGAAGGGATTGACTTTGAAGAAACTTTTGCCCCGGTTGCTAGAATAGAATCAATTAGGCTCCTTCTTGCCATTGCATGTTATTTAGACATCACTTTACATCAAATGGATGTAAAGAGTGCTTTCTTGAATGGTGTCCTTAATGAAGAAGCCTATGTTGAGCAACCAAAAGGATTCATTGATCCTCACTATCCTGACCATGTTTATAAGCTTAAGAAAGCTTTGTATGGCTTAAAACAAGCCCCTAGGGCTTGGTATGGGAGGCTCACTGAGCATCTCATACAAATGGGTTTCAAGAGAGGTGAGGTAGACAAAACTTTATTTATCTTGAAAAACAAAGAGGGGTTTTTGGTGGCTCAAATCTATGTAGATGACATTGTTTTTGGATCTTCATCCAAGAACATGTTAGACTACTTTGTCACTAGTATGTCCACCACCTTTGAGATGAGCATGGTAGGTGAATTGAACTATTTCCTAGGACTTCAAATAAAACAAAGTAAGGAAGGAATATTTATTTCACAAAGTAAGTATGCTAGGAATTTAGTCAAAAATTTTCTTGATAACTCCTCTCATCTCAAGACTCCTATGGGATCTACCCAAAAGTTGTGCAAGGATGAGGATGGTGAAGATGTTGATCCTACCTTGTATAGAAGTATGATTGGGAGTTTGTTGTACCTTTCAAAGAAGTCGTCCCGATATCATGTTTAGTGTGTGTCTATGTGCGAGATACCAAGCTAGTCCAAAACTCTCTCATCTCAAGGTGTCAAAAGGATAATTAGATATGTTGGGGAACTGTTAACTTAGGGCTTAGCTACACTCGAGACACAAATACAAATTTGGTAGGATTTAGTGATTCGATTGGGCGCAATGTTGATGATAGAAAGAGCACAACCGGAGGTTGTTTTTATCTTGGAAACAACTTAGTGTCATGGTACGATCGAAAACAAAGCGTGTCTCTCTCTCCACCGCCGAGTCCGAATATGTTGTTGGAAGTTGTTGTTCTCAACTTCGTGGATGAATCGATGATTAAGGATTATGGGCTCAAAAGCAATGTTTTAACTGTCTTTTGTGATAATTTAAGTGCCATAGAAATATCAAAAATCTGTTCAACACTCACGGACTAAACACATTGACATTAGACATCATTTTATTCGTGATCTTGTTGAGCAAAAATCATTAACTTGGAATCTATAGGCGAAAAACAATTGGCCGATATTTTCACCAAAGCCCTTGATTTTCGAGATTTTCTACCCTAAGGAAGTCTCTCGAGTTTGTGTGTCATCGATGATGTGATCCACTGTGATCACATCGAACCTACACTGTATATAGTATAGTTTTGTATAAAAAAAAAAAAAAAAAAATGCATTGCACGATATATCTCGGTGTGGTCACTTGTATCACTTCTCGACATGACTCTTCTCGAATTGTGAATTCTTCTTAAATAGTGTCAAACAAAGATTGGCACATATTTATCCTAATGGATGTCTCTTGGTGGGTGCTTATTATAAGGGAAACAATGCTCCATTCATGGTATGAAGTCATTCCAGTGTTTAAAAAAAAAAAAAAGGTCACAAAGTGACTAATTTATCTGGAAGAGGGCTATCCATGAAGGTAAAGTAGAGTGAAAGCTACCCAAAATTCTTTCCCCACAAATAAAAATGGGTGGGTGCATTCTAGAGGCCAAGCAAGACAAGAAGACAATTCATTGACTTTCTTAGAGGAGATGTGTCCCCTGATGTGATTACATCCCATGCCACACCTATACTGAGATCTATCCTCCACATGTGTGTACATTTTGCATCATTCTCCTAGACATCAGTTAGGTCAACTTGGTCATTGGTGAAAATTAGTGCTTAATTTTTTTCTCCCTATTTTTTCCTCAAGTACAAACGATTTCATGCTCAACAGAATTATGGATGTTATATTGCTAATGTCCATGTCTTTAGGGGGAGTATATTTTATGTGGATTTTTTTTGTGTTGTTTATGGCAGGTAAATCATTCACAAAGGTGGAAATTTTTTCAATTTTTGTTTAAAAACAAGAGCCTATGTTTCCTTTTCATTAAAGGATTCTATAGAAGTTGAAAATTTTCAAAACTCTTTTTGTAATCCCTGCCTAATTTGGTTTCCCTCCTAATTTAGGATTGGGCTAGGTGTCCTTTTCCTATTAGGTCTCTACTTTGTGCTATCACATCTTAAATATCACTGACAAAATCTTTTTTCAAAAATCACTGTGCACTCTCTTTCTCTCTCTCAAACTACTCTAGCCAAAAATCTCTTCGTCTCCTGTTTTTCTCTCTCCGCTTTCTTCAAGCTTCGCTCATGGCTTCCCCGCTCGATCCGCGTCTTCCACCCTACAGTGTCTCCTCCATTGTCACCAATTGCTCCAAACGAAGGTGCAATTGAACTGTTTGTTGATACTGAGGCCACTCCTATTTCGTATCCTTGCCGAGCCCCCGACAACATTATTGAAGTGGAAAATCCAGTGATTTGAAAGCCGTTGGTGCTTCTCACGGCATGGAAAAAGGCCCAAATTGGTCACTAAGACGAAAGGGTTCTCGCCAAATATGGAGACCTTCTCGCCTAGGGTTAGGCCAAGTATGGTTGACCCAGAGTTTTTGGAAGGTAATGATGATGAAGATTTTGTTCCAGCCTCGGAATCAAAACGGAAGAGGAAGACATCCTCCTCCGCCCGATGTTCATACAACCGCTGGTTCCGGATCACAACCCAAACCCTCCAAAGACCGTACGCCCTAGACGCAGAAAGTACATTATTCCAACCGAGTCCAGTGACTCGAAGGACCTCAAGCCGAGGATTTTGAGGTTGTTTCCGCACGTGCTACTCCGTTGCTACCACACCATCGAAACACCCGGTCGATCCTCTTCCCACCGTAAGTGAAAACATTGATGAGGCAGAGGACACTGATGACATACCCATTCAAGCCCTCATTGATCTAAAGAAGGGCAAAAGTATTGCACGGAAGTCCAAAAAGAAGGCAACAGTGTCAATTGCTGAGCAGGTTCCCTTATTGGGATCTGATGATGATGATGAAGCAGAAGATGAAACCTTCAAACTGGGAAGAGAGGACTTAGAGGTGAAAAGAAGATGTGGCTGCGATGTGAGCACACCAGCCCCCACCCGAGAAGAAGAAGCTCCGAAAGACCCAACCTACGGTCGGTTCCACGCCCGTGCCTAGGCGTTCATCACGGCCAAACCCTCTAAACAAACGTAAGTTCACATCCTCCGGAAAAATTCATGAATAAAGATGCAAAACAAAGGTTTGAATTCTTTAGGATGAAAGGTTTTATAGTTGAAAGGGTTTTGGACAAGACTTTTGATGAAATGGGTCTGACTCGATATCTCCAGGAAAAAGGTCTTCTTTATTCTGTTTCTTATCCCTCGAGCTTTTATCCCTCTCTTGTTTCGAATTTTATGCCGTCTCCTTCAATCCATTCAAGACCCAAGGTCGATAGTTTTGAAAAGTGTGTGTCGGGGGTAAAACAATTGTGTTCTCTCCTTTATCAATTCTTTTCTCAAACCCCTCTCCTCAACACATACCTCCTATGGCTCCAAAGAATGATATTGCCAATACAATTTCGAATGGTCTTGACCCCATATGGCATAATCGCACAAATGCACTATGTTGACATCCCTTTGTGGTTTTACTTTAAAATAGCCACTTTGAATTGGAAGCCTACCTCTAATAGAAACACAGTCACCACGCCCACGCGATCTTATCTACGAATATTCAAGGGTGTGGAGTTTAATCTTGGTGAGATTGTGTTTGGATGTATTATTCGGTTCTTTGAAAAGAGCTTCCTCGATCTTCCTTTTCCATGCTTAATCTCTGGAATTTGTATCAAACAAGGCATAGATATTCTTCAATCTGACAGGCTATGGGAGAAAATTGAATCTTTTGGGATTCAACCTGTACTGGAGTGCACCAAGCGCACTATAGATCTTCCAAATACCTTTCCGATGATCCTCCATTACAATTCTGAAGAAGATGATGATAAGCTGGCTGATGTGGGTGATGATGTGCATGCATCTCCACCTCCACAGATAGATCCTGCTGCCATTTATACTGAAGAAATCAAATTCCTTGAGAAATCTATGCTTCAGGTCAGAGTACAGTTCAAGGAGATGGCTACCCGCAGGAACAGATTATTGTTTGCCTTGGCAACTCTTTCAGATCAAAAAGGGGGAGCACCACCAGCAGCTAGTTCCAGCCAAGTTTATGAAGACATAAGTCAAAATTTTCGATGGGAGCACCACCAGCAGCTAGTTCCAACCAAGTTTATGAAGACATAAGTCAAAATTTTCGATGGGAATTACTCCAGAAAACTCAAGAAGAAATGGATAGAGCTGGGCCGAGCAATTGAGGATGGATCAATCAGTTGATGGGGAGAAATTTGAACAATGTGGACATTTGATTTGTTTGGAACAATGTTTTTATTTGCTTATGTTTTATTTTGTTTCTTTCTTAAACTGATTTGTGTGTTTTTTAATTATCTTAACTCATGCTAGATGTTTGATTTAGGGGGAGTTTATTTCTTAGATGCTTAAGTTTAAATCTTTATACTTAGTTTTTTTTGTGATCTTGGCTTAGTTGTGTTTTGATCCGAAAGCGACAAATCAGGGGGAGATTGAAAGTGTGTGTGTTTAAGATTTGTCACTTTCATATATTTCTAGTTTATTTCTTATTTTTGTTAATTGGTAAATATTGTATTTAATGTAATTAGGTTATTTTAATTAACTAACTTCCTAACCAATATTGGATTTGTTTAGTATTACTTTTGGTAATTTTGTAGGTCTCTCACAAAAGGAAAGAGTCCACATCAAGGAAAGCTTTCATGTCAAGGAAAGGATTCCAAATCAAGGAAGGATTACCTTAGGATTGCTTAAGGAAAGTCAAAGACCATCTAAAAAGAGGAATCCTAAAGCAAGATGGCTTCCATGATTCAAGAGGACTTTATGCTTATATATACTAGCTAGATAGTCTTTGTAATTAACAGTTTTTAGCTCTAGTTTTCCAGCAAGTTTGTCATAAGATCAAGAGTGTTTTTGTGAGAGCATATTTGGTTATTTTGTTCTTCTCTTTACATCGTTTTGTACTTGGATTCATAACCCAGTTTATAAGAGAATGTTTATTGTCTACAGCACGTTGCTGTAGATAAAGTGTTAATTTTGTGTGAATCTCTGATTTTAGTTTTCTTTATTCCGCTGCTTTGTGTACTGGTGTTAGTGCTGGTGTTATCCCACCAGGACTCACATCAGACTTGTTTGTCCTTCCTAGCTGCTCAATTTCTTTCAGAAGGTGAGGAGGGTGGTTGTAGAGTTTTGGAGACTTGAAAAGCAGCAACACTCCATGACCTAGACAAAAATTCCATGGGCTTTCTTGGGCTTTTCGGCAACTGAAATTCGCTGGCTGGACTCTGCTCCTGCCATAGGCGATCTATTTTTTTTATTTCTTGTTTAGAGCAGAGTGAGTGGGTGATCAAGAGAGAAATGTTTTGATTTTTGGTTTTCTTTTGGGGGTTTTAGGTAAAATTAAATACTCATTATTTTGGGAGGTGAGAGTCTGAGAGAGAGATGATAGATGGAGAGAGATGAGATGAGGGGTACTGAGAATGAGATGAAGATTCTCTTCTCTATGACTATGCGCTGCTGGTAATGAGATGAGGTTATGACCTTGACTTAACACAGCCTAGGGTTTTTTTAAAATTTCAATTTTCCAAGTTTGTCCTTATTTTGGCGGGTCAACCCGCCCCAACCGCACCGCACCGCCTTAGCCCGCAACCCGCAGGCTCAGCCCGTTTGGCCCGTTTATAAATAATTTCATATTTTGTCAACCCAACCCGTCTATTTTAAGTGGCGGTCCGGGCTGGCCCAACGGGCTAAAACCATTTTGACAGCTCTAGACATGATATGATTCAACACTTTTGTACTAGGCAATTATTGAATCAAAGTAGGAAGACTTCGTCATACGAAGAACAAATTAAATCTCTACTTTTTTTCTCTACAAATTTAGTGTTTCACTTAAACCCTAAATTCTACTATTTGATTCATATGGAGACTATCAAAAGACTCCACATATATATACTAGAGAGAGGCGGCCAAGAGTCCTAGTCCTACCAGGGCTCGCTTTTTGGTCCCTTTATTTAATTCATTTTAAGCCCATTAATCAAATTAATGACCCAAATCAATTTCAGTCTAATTCATTCTAAATGTGTGACCCAATAGGTTCCTAAATTACATTGGTAATAATTAATTACTATATATATGAATATATATATATATATATATAATTAATTATAAACATTGAGCGACATCTAGCAATACATCATTGTTACATACATCATTATTACCCAAGTAATAGGAATTATCAGTGATTAACATAACCGAATGTGACCAAAATAATTAGTGCCCCTTTGTCCTAATATTTGATTAAACACAAGGCATGAAACGTGTCATCCTTGTTAAGTTTAATCTAGGTTTTTTGATCTCCGAGTAGACTTATTTAGTAGATAAATAAACTCAATATCCAATATTGATTTATTTGAGCACGGCCATTCATTTACTTAAGTCTCACTCATCAAGGGGCCCACGATATTATCTCGTTATGTAGGAGGGACCAATTCTATCTACATCGTTTTATATCCATCAACATGATTCGTGGCATATCCAACATCCGACTTTATAATCACCTTGTTACAGAATGACGTTTGTCGGTATCAAAATATACGACTTATCATCTAAGTATATAACGACTTCAAGTCAAAGGACAACGAACACAATAGTCACTATGAGAATCGCTTATGATACTAACGTAACGATCCACGTAGCATTCTCATGCGGGTCAATCTAGTACGTCGTTAAATTTAACACGCACATATGTGTAGACTGATATCAGCTATATGAGTCTCAACATATACTTGTCTCGATACATTATTATTGCCTTAATTAATAATAATACTCGATCAGGGATATTTTAGAATAACACTTTTATTCAAAGAGCTTTATTATCCATTAGTATGAATAAACAAACAATACATAATAAATAAATGCCTTAATAAATAATGATATATCATAAAATAGGTTTGCTTCGGGCATACACCAACACTAAAGCGATTGAAAATTGGAATAATTGCGTAGGTTCACTTTCCGGATTTTCAACCCTTTAAGTCCACTATAATTGTTTTCAACTGCTTAAATCCATTTTAAGTGATAAATTGGCTATTTGTTCTAAAACTGCCCCCGTAATAACATATGACGTTTAAGTTTTTTTTGTGCTTCGTGATGCAACAATTTATACTCATCTCTCCCCCCATAATTCTCATTACTTTCGTTCCCAACTTTCCCTCTCTCTTCTTCTCCGAAAACTCAATTCATCTCTCCAACATTACAACCACCTCCTTCACTTCCCAATTCATTCAATCTAATTCACTCTCTAACACTACAACCACTCCCTTCACTTAAGAAACCCAATTGTCTTCCCCAATCTTCATCTTTTAGCCTTCTCACTTTTTTGACATTCCCTTTTTGCATACCGACTAAGACTACGTGGGACAACACTCACTGCGAGCGAATTGCTATGGTCCCTTAGATAGTGGGAAGGATTAAAGAAAGACTAGTTCAGTAGAGGACTTCTTCAAATAGATATATCAGGCTCTCTTTCCACATCCCTTGACTCATTAAGAGAAAGAGGCTATTGACCTCGTACTTGATCGCTGGAATTCGTAGAGTATAGGCTACTTCTCAGCCCTTTCTTTGAGCTAAAGGATAATTCATGCTAACGTGACCTTCCGCATCCTTATCCAAAAGTGGAAGAGAACTCTTTTTTTTTTTTCCCCGAATCTTTGTTATTGTATTCATAATGATTAATATTTTTGGAATACTTTGTACTTATCCATCTTCTTCTTCTTCTTCTAGGCAGTTATTTTGTTGATTTTGACTGCAACAGTAGAAATTTGTGCATCTCGATGCACAAAATTTGTTCCGTAGTTTTTAAAGGCATAGATGACATTCAGCAATAAAAGTGTCATTTTCCGGTTAAAAACAATTATAGTTGACTTTAGCAGTTGAAAATTATCTAAAAGGTACCAGTCTGAATTTTGCCCTTAAAACTTGTGTAAAAGTGAGCGGTCCAAATTTCTCTTTTTTTTTTTTAACCGGCAAAAGACACTTTTGTGCGTCGCGATTAAACTTTCGTGATCGCGATTCCAAATTGACAGTTTGAAAAAAATATAGGATACTAAAGCGATTAAAAATTCACTAAAATATCTTGGCGAGCAATTTTCTTAGTAATATAAACACGAGTGAACAAGATTGGGGATTGGTTTAGTGAGTAATGCTTAGTCACCTGCGTTGTGGTTGAGGTTCAAATCTCTTGTAGAGAACATATCTGAAACTAGGGGTGTAAGTCCGAACCGCCAAATCGAATCGAATTGAACCGAATCGGCCAGTTCGGTTCGGTTTTGGGTTAGAACGGTTCGATTTAGGTTTGAAAATTTTATAAACCGAGTGGTTCGGTTCGGTTTGCGGTTTTTGGTGCCAAACCGAATCGAATCGAACCACCACCATTTCATTTTTATTTTTTTATTTTTATATATATATTATTTATTAATTAGTAATTGAATTTAATAAGAAAATTATTGTTGTTTGCCTACATTTTGATTGAATTATTGTAATTTTAAAGTTAATTTTTTGACTTTTAATTATTTAGTTTATGTTTAAAGTATTTTTTTGATATTTAAAAGTTTTTTCTTTTTTGAAATATTTAAATAATTAAACTGCGGAACCGAACCAAACCAATCGGTTCGGTTCGGTTCGGTTTGAAGTTTGTGGCAGTTCGGTTCATTTTGAAATATATGGAACCGTTAGGGGGTAGTTCAGTTTACAATTTTGGCTCAAACCGAACCACCTTCACCCCTATCTGAAACAGAGTGAATATGACATTTTAATAATCCCAAACTTAAAAGAAACTGTCGCTCTCAATTGTGAATCTTATTATATTTTCCTAAATAGACAATCCCACACTTTAAGTGTGGCTCTTAATTTTAAGCTTTTTTTTTTTTTTTTTGATATCCTAAATTTACTCTAAATCTTCAAAGACCCCTTAACGAGATTTGATCCTGGGACCAACAGTATGGGATGTGAGGCTTTGAGGAGAATCACTAAATCTCAATTTTAAGCTTTTTAAGATTGTAATTTTATTTACTTTTATCATCTTCAAATTACACTAAAATTGTTGTTATTATTATTTAGAAATTAAACTACTTTTGAAAGAAAAAAAAAAAAAAGAAGAATGTCCTTTTTTTTTTTTTGGACCCGAGTCAGTACCTAATTACTTTACTCCCAACTCCCAAGTTCTTGATTGAGATTGGTACTTATTGGACTTGCTTTCTCAACTTGAGTCGTTCAAATCGGTGTAAAAGATGGGTTTAGTTGGGGTCAATGCTAATCCATATCTACGTCACATGCGTGCGTGCAGACTCCTTTATCCTAACATATTAAAATATTGGCAAAGTTGTTTTAAACTTTTGGAAAAGATCGTTTTCTTGGAGTAAAAATCGTATCAACCAAACTTAATAAAAAGTGATTGGAAAAATTATCTATTTTATTAATTCATTAAGACCAATTTTTATATTTTGTTATTATATTAATTTTAGGATAAAATTGTCATTGTCATAGTTGTTTTATAGGGCGTCGCAATTTTTCACTATCCTTAATTGTTACCAATTTGTAACAGAATTAATTTGAGTTGTCTCCCCTAAAGTTTTACAAAATTTTAAGAAATTCTTAATTGTAACTGGTTTTTGAAAGCAAATGTTTTTTTGGTTCTTAAATTATTAAGAATCATTTTTTTTTCTTTTGAGAGTTAAAAAATATATCTACTGTATCATAATATTAAAGATATATAATTGAGCCGTCTCATTCTTTAACAACTACTAATATAAATAATTAAGAATCATATACATCAGAATTGATAGTTAATTAGTAATATAAAGATGCAAATAAGTAAAATAGTATGTAAAGAGTTTGAGGATTAGAGAAATTGACACAGTTTTTTAAGGAGGTTCGGATCTTTAATACTACATCCACCCCTCACGTCTTTTAGCTCTATAAGGTCAATAATCAACTATATTTCTCTCAAATACACTGATTATTAAAAAAAAAAAAACATATGTTTTCCTCTACTAGTTGGCAACCCAACTAGGACACTTTACAAAATTCACAAAGAAGCTGATTTTGCTTCTTTGAAATGACACTTAAGTAGTCTAATTAAAACTCTATTATAGATCTTTGATACCAAAATCTTCAGTATTAAAGTGATTTTTGAATCTTTGTAAGAACACTCCTTGTGATCCTTCATATTAAAAGTGGCAGCTCTTAGCTTTGTTGTTGTTGCTACTTTTTATATTTTTCTCCATTCTCTCTCTTATAAGATCGTATTTTTTACGTGTGAGAGCTGTTTGTGAGCTTTATTTTTTATTTTTAGAGCATGTTTTTCTTCATATAGAAATCCCTTTTAAAGACGAGCGAGAGAAATAGCTATTTTACAATGACTCTAATTTGCTACTTGATCATTTTGATTGATAGCCCGATTGACAGTTAGGAATATTCTATTCTTTTTGTCTGACAGAGCTTTTGTTTCTCACAACTTTGGTATTGCCCTAATTAGGGTTTCTCTTTGTAGTAGCATCTTGAAATAATTTTATTGTCCTTGATGAATTTTCTAGATGCAAACAGTTTTGTTTGTATCATAACTGTTTCTGCCCCATAGCTATTTGCTGTTCATGTTGTTAATCTTAGCTGTTTTGCTTTGTTTTTATCTCAATTATTTTTGTTTCGCTCTTTTCTGATCTTAGATGTTTACTTGTTTACTAATCTTAGATGTTTCTGTTTCATGCAACGATGTTATTTGCATTTAAAAAATATTTAGTTTAATAAAAAAAATTAAACATGACAATAATTTAAGAATGGAAGGAATATATATAATGCATTCTAATTGTTATCATACAAATATTATTATATTATCAATGGGGGTTGACCTGTGGAAGGGAGTTTGGTCCCTTAAAAAATAGGCCTCGGTCTAAAAAAAATTCATTGGAAAAGGTCCGAATTAAATTAAGGATAAAATAGTAAAAATAATATTATAAATAAAAAAATCTAAAGTGCTCAGTTTTTCTGAAATTGTCAAAATAGGAAAGGAGAATCCCTTTTTTAGGAATGAAATGAGAGTAGTGCAACTTCGTTTATTTATGTACAACGTCTTAAAAGTACTCACTCCATCCCAAAATTATTTTTATTTTTGACTTAATACATGGACTAAAGAAAAATAATTAAGTTAATTATTAATATTGGTGTAATGTGTAGTTTTCTTTAAAGTCTATTTGCATATGGCCCATAATTAAAGTAGAAAGAAAAAGTAAAAATAAAATGGTAAAAATAATGTCTTAAAAATGAAACTTTTAAATAAGATAATTTTTTTGGGAAAGACAAAAAATGAAAGCAGGAAAATAATTTTAGGACGAAGGCGTACATTTTATAATTCTAAATTTATCATTCATAAATTAAATATTACTAAAATAATTAGCAAAACAAAATATGCTATTAGTATGGAGTATTACTCCTCTGTTAGGAGTAAAGAGTCTATTTTTGACTTTTTTGTCAACTTAGTTAAAGTGACTAATAATTTACATAGATTTATTTATTTTTATAAAGTTATGAAAATTGTAATCTATAATATTGTTAATATAGTTTTTAATTAATAAAATTTTATTTCGAAAACATAAATAAATTAGGTAAAATATTGATTTGATTTAGTCACATCTTAACTTTTAGAAAAGAAAAGTAGACACTTTGTTTGAAACGGAGGGAGTTGTTGGAAATATGACGTTATTGGTAAGTTAGATATGTCTCATTGATTAGACAAATCGTGTCTAAACCAAAGTGAGAATTGGGGAGTGTTATTTACGAGTAGTTGGACAATTTTCGTGGTTGGATTGATTCCTTTAGATAGTTGGAATTTATAGTTGAAAATGGTTGAAAGGGTAACATAAAAATAAGCTTTGTTGTCATTCCACATAGGATAGAAAGAGCAATTTTAAGAGACTTATAAGTCAACATGTGTTAATGGACCATTGTTTAAGTAACATGTTACATGGCTTGAACCAAACACCACACGCGCACTCGCTCAGCTCGGCCAAGCTTGGGCGTGGGGGAATGTCTCGGGTCGAGGGGGCTCTATCTTTTTGGACGAAGAACATTGGAATGTTCCCTTTAAACTTACTGCAGTAAAAGCCTTTTGACCTAATCGTTACGACTAGGCTGTTATGTGCGGCTAATGGGGACGAATTAAAAGAAATTGATTTAGATCTCTTCTGTTATATATATCCTCACTAGTTAACACGTTGAGGCACTCTCTCGCTTTGGTAAGGCTGTGACTAATTTTCAAAAACACATCCTCCCCTCATTTTCAGGTTCGCGATCAGCTGACTGATGTACTGTTCATCAACTGTGATCTATTGTTCATCAACTGATAAGCCTTGCGACTCATTTTCTGCCATAGAAGCTCCTCTGATTCACCGCCAACTGAAGCGTGATCGAAAGAAGAACGAACAAGGCTACACAAGGTTCGTTCTTAACGTTGGATTATCCTGAAAGACGTTTGCTAACTCGATTGGAGTGCACCAGTAACTACGAGGGCAATTCTTCTTCAAGGACATTTAGATTTTTCGGGAGATTCAACGAGTTCGATAAGTTTTCCCATTCCTTCCTTTACAGTTTATATTATAGCATGCTTATTGTTTGTTTTTGCTTGTTTTCATTATTATTTATATCTATCATTATAATTTGTTTTGCCTTGGTGATTTGCGTTTAAATAATCCTTAAATTGTCTACTGTAATTGCTACTGGATTGTATATTTTCATGCTCATATTGAATTGAACAATCTGGTGGTGTGAAATCACTCGGCTTATTAAACTCTATTATTGCGAACTGATTTACAGTAGGAGTAACATGCACTTTTTAACTTTTGCCTAAAAGAAAAAATTGGGACCAAACATTTTCCGGCTATTAGTACTCGATAAACGCGTAAGGGCGTCCACAGTGGGCGCCTCCCACAACACTCTAAAGTTATTTTAGAGTATTTTACCATCCTTGATTAACGTGGTCATACAGTCATAGTCGTCTAAAACCAATTAAATCACCCTTCAAATATAGAGTGAGTTTTATCATGAATAGTGACTCAAATCCTCCACATTCTCCTCACTTTATTTGAGCTCAATATACTTTTGTTTAATATTTTGGAATGAAAATTATTAAAATATACTCTTTCCATCCTTAAATTATTGTCTTATTTTCTTTTTTTATCCGTCCTTAAATAATTGTCTTGTTTGAAATTTTCATTGTTTAGGAGATCATTTTAACTATTTTACCCTTATTTTTCTCCATACTTTAATTATGAGTCATATATACATGGGCATTAAAGAAAATTATACATTATACCAATATTAATAATCAAGTCAATTTTTTTAATCTATGTGCGAATCAAACAAGATAATAATTTAGGAACGAAGAGAGTATAATATATTTTCATAGTATATAAAATTTAAAATTTAAAATATTTTATTTTAATTGTGGTAGAAAAATATAAATAAAAGAAAAAATATAATAGTTGTTAGATTTGTTAGTTGAGATGAGAGAGATTAAATTTTTATAGGGTCGTATAGAGGTGTTTGTTAGAGTGAATTATTTTTAGAGTGTTAAAAAAAAAAGCTAAAATAGAAAATGAGATGTTTAGAATGTGATATATAGAGCCACTACAATGGATGCTTCAATGAGGCTTTTCACTTCCCATGTGTCCCCCTCTCTCTCTTGCAATTACTCCATATATGTCGTGGGGGTTTTGTTAACGTGTCAGCAAGTATGCGATCTAACACATTGCAGTTTCTCTTTACATAGAAAGCGGAATCGTGCGCTATGGGTTATTTTTTCATTATTTCAATTTTATGGGCAAAATACATGGTTTTATTTTTTGTCATTATTAAAATAAAATAAAAACAAAAATTTAAATGATAAGACTAATGAATAAAAAAAACACAAAATGTATTGTGATGAAGTTTAGTACTATATGTTCAACTTTATTTTTAAAATTGTTCTTCTTAGTTCAGATAAAGAGTTAACTTTTAATTTTTTAGTCAACTTAATTAAAGTTTGACCAATAATTTATTTAGATTTATTTATTTTTACAAAGTTATGAAAGTTGTACTCTATAGTATTCTTAATGTAGTTTTGATTAATAAAATTTTATTTTCTAAAACATGAGTAAAGTATGTAAATTATTGATTTAATTTAGTCACATGTTGACTTTTAAAAATATAAAGTGGACTCTTTACCTGAAACGGAGAGGAGTATTTCATAAATTTTTATGTTGACTTGAATTTGTTTACATTCAATATAAATTTGTACTCCTTTTCGAGTTCTTAATTGAAAATTTTAAGAAAAATAAAACTTTACTAAGCTATGTCAACTTATTTCAAAAAATAATACTCCACCGTTCCTTAATTATTGTCTTATTTGACCCGGCATACAGATTAAGAAAAAATAATTAACTTGATTATTAATATTAGTATAATATGTAATTTTCTTTAATGCTCATGTGTGTGTGATCCATAATTAAAGTAAGAGAAAATATAAAAATAAAATGATAAATTTGATGTCTTAAAAGAAAAGTTTTCAAATAAAATAATTATTAAAATAAAGAAAAAAACAATAATTTAAAAACGGAGGGAGTATATAAGAATTATTGAAAAAGTGCTACAATCTCAAAATGATATGCCGATATATAACGATATTGATACATTTTGTTCTAATGACCAAAGCGGTACGCAGGCCCACCAATACGAAATTTATAACTTTGAGTAGGAGTAGAAGAAGCAGCGAGATTGGGTAATAGGCGGGATATTTGAGCTTATTAGCTCATGATGATATATCGAGTTTGAGTTGAGCTCAAGTTAAGCAATTACAGAGTAAACGTACTTTTGTTATTGATAGCCGTATTTATGCAAGATGATTAACGCTTGGGTGTGCCAGCCAATTATTTGAATGGAATCGATCAATTATCAAATACTCTCTCCTTCTTAAATTATTGTCATATTTTTTTTTATCTATCTCAAAAAAATTATTTTATTTATAACTTTTTTTTAAAAAAATATTTTTATTATTTTGCCCTTGTAATAATTACTCTTTATCTTATGGGACCTACCTTTAATTGGAGGGAATTTAAATTATTCAAATTTTCATTCTAAGTACACATAATTTGACAAATTGAATTATTTAAAATTTTGGAAGAAAATTTATATTTACTTATTTTAAATAAAAATAAAAATAAAAAAGAAAAAATATAAATATTAATAATTAAATTATTTGTTTATTTTTTAATTTATATATTAAGTCAATCCGTACAATAATTTAGGAACGGAAGAAGTACTATAATTGATCAACTTGCATCACATATTCAAATTCCAATGTATTACTCCACTTAATTTGTTTCAAGAAATTGTAGAAAGTGACATTTGAGAAGGACAAAGTAATTATTGCTACAAGACTGAATTAATCAATCACATGCATTAATAACTTGGAAGTGGATGAGGTGTTGCTACAATTTTAAATGTTAAATTAAAAGAAGATCAGTGCATTTGCTTATTATACTCTTTTCACTCTGCATATATATCCACTGTGTTCAGACTTCCGACCATTCCCAACTGCTCTCTCTCTCTCTCTCTCTATCTCTCTCCCTCCTAACTGTAAATGCCAAAACGAGAAATAGCAGCCATGGCTTCCTATGATTCCACCTTATTGACCAGGTCTCTCTCTCTCTCTCTCTCCTTCTGCGTGTGTGTGTGTGTGTTCTTTCATTTCTTTGTTTGTTTGTTTTGGTTTCTTGTTATTATTGTTGTTGTTTAGCTGAAGTTGTTGATTTATTTTTGCAAAGAAAGCTCTGTGGGAGTTTGTGAAACACTAGTAGAATTCTGAAACAATTAATTCTGGCAAGTTAGATGAAATGAATGAAACTTGTGGAATTCTTCAAATTGACTATGTTTTGTTGAATGCTAGCTTTTGCCGATTCATTTTATTGATCATAAATAGCAACACCTTGGGGTCCCCAT
>JACONP010000267.1:0-26238 GCA_016624345.1 Platycodon grandiflorus
TGCGTGTTTTCCAATAGTAATTGGATTATTTTTGTTAGTGTAATGTGTGTGCATTTTGGGGTTTTGATTGAAATTTGGAATGATGTTATATTGCGGTTTCGTTTTGCGAGATTAGGGTATTGTGTGGTGTGGATCATGATGATTTGAAGAGGCTTTTTCATGTATCGAAAGTGATTCAAGAAGCGGTAAGTTTCAATCTTTTTGTTGTTGTTGTGAAGCTTTGAGTTTTGATTTGATTTGGGTTTGTTTTCATTTGGTTGGTATTGATTTTGATTCTTGTTTTGTAAATGAAACAGACTTTGATAGCAAAGAAATGACATTTCGAATATTGTACGCCTAAGAAGACTTTGCCTTTTCAAATTCCATTTGATTTGGAGGATGCAAGGGAGTTTGATGAGGTTGAAGCTCCACTATTGTTGATAAACCTCTGTTTCACGGCCCTTCTACTGCTGCTTTGTCCACATCTGAAAATTTGGGGATTTGAACAAAATAATTCTCCACGACTCTTAAATTTCTAAGTTGAAATCGTGAGGAAAAATGGTATCGAAGAATAAGGGTAGCCATATGCATCCGGAGAGAAAGTCGATTGGTTTGAAATAAGTTATTTACGCGAGAAGGAGATAACGGGGGAAGAGAGAAAGATATATATATATATATAGAGAGAGAGAGAGAGAGAGATAAATTAGAGGGAGAGAGCCCACTTTATCAATTATTTTATTTCCATCTCATCATTATTATCCACGTGGATTTCAATTCGTCAAAGAATAAGGGCATTCTAGTCTTTTAAAATAAAACATAACGTTTCTGTTAACTCCCGTTAGATGGGGGACTAAACATAAGCTGAAATGTTCAGTTCAATTGCCACAATAGAAAATATCATAGTACTAGAACCTAAGCAGGAAAACGTTACAAGTTCAGGGATCAAATTGTATATTAATCCTAGAGGTTACAACTTTCATAACTTTGTAAAAACAAATAAATTCATGTAAATTATTGGTCAAACTTTAATTAAGTTGACCCAAAAATATCAAAAACAAACTTTTTCCCAGAAACGGAAGGAGTAATTTTTTTTTATCTTTTTACTAGGACACATGACTTGCTTATCTTAAAGTGTGACCTACACTAGTTAACTACCACTTTCTGTTCATTTTTGAACGAAAATTATTAAAAAGTGCATATTGATGACTCGTGGCTACTTTTTGTTCATTTTCTAATGAAAATTTCTTTTTGACATTCAATTGTACCAAAAGTAAAACTCTAGACCCTTGGTACAAAAAATGAGACCCTTGATCCCTAAGTTGGGTACTCAAGAGCCATTAATTCTAAATTGAAAGACAAAGTTATAGCGCGTGTTTGACATTGCGAGTAATTTGACTTAGTTTTGGAGTTTTGTTTGTACTAAATGAAAAAATACGAGAAAGATAAGAAAGAAAGCTAGTGAAATTAAAAGGAGAAAAACAATCCAATATTATAAATCATGTCACAAAATTATGGAGTAAAATAGACTCATAATAACTTAGTTACATATTTCAGGAAAAATAAAACAGGAAAAAATATTTATGAGTATGAATAGTTAGGTAACTATTATTCCGAAATATCTAAAATTAATATGCTCCAACTACTCTAGCAGGATGACTTAATATGCTCCACATGTATAAGAACAGTAGCCAGGAAAAACTTGTTTGGATTAGGATAAACAAATTGATTTTTTTTAACTATTTTAAAAAAAAATTTAAAAAAAATTGGATAAACAAATTGATTAGGATAAACAAATTGCTTCAACTATTTTAAAAAAAAAATTTTTTGACAGGTGAAACACTTTTTTGCAGCATAAACAAATTGATTTTTATTTGAAAGAATTTTGCATACGAGGGCAACGTTATTCTAAGGGTCTTTCAAGAAACCACGGCTATGCAACTTTCTCATTAGATGTCTTCATCGTTTTGATGCACCTAAGAGCGCGTTTGTTCGTGTGTTTTGGTCAAAACGAAGTGTTAAAATGCCGCTTATTCCTTAACTTAACGTTTCAATGCTGCGGTAGAAACCGGCATTTTGAAAGCGCATGCGTTTTAAACGCTGGATTCCAAGCTTTTCCCAAAGCGGTAGGGAATAAAAAGCTGTGTTTTAACATAATATCCCAAACGCATTTATAAAGAAAAAAACCGCGTTTTAAATAATCTGCGTTTTAAAAACGCTGCGTTTTAAAAATGCTGTACCAAACGAAAGTTTCTTTGTAATAACGCCTACCGCAATTAACACTAATGGTTTGTCTGGTAGTTAAATAGAAATAAGCATTATTATTAATCTCAGCGCTTTTAGCACCCTCGCTATTAATCTTTACTTATACTCCTTTCGTTCCAAACAAAGAGTCAATTATTCTATATTTTTGGGACATTCCACTTAAAGAATCAACTTTCAAAAATTATGCATGTAATATCTATAACTTTTCAATTTTATCTCCCACATGTTGTATAAGCATCTTACATATGCTCAAGCATTTTTGTAATTATGATTAACTCTGATGTTACTTATATATCTCTTAATCCTTACTTATATAACTATGATATTCTATTAATCATGTGTTTTGTTTTTTAATGAGGGTGCTAATAATACCACCCCCTCCCTTGTTATTATTAGTGAGGGATAAGCTGACTTTATTTAGATAACTCGTGCTATTAGTCTCAATCACCTATTGTGTATTATGACAATTCGGCTTATTAATCTTATCCAACCTTAATCCTGACTACCAAACGGCGCCTAAGCATCATAACCAAGAACCCTGATCACTCGGGATCCCAAACCTCTTAATTTGGAGTGATGAACTTGATTCAAGTCATCTGTTAGATTTGTACCAACAAATTAATGAGGCTCGTCCATTAGCGGATCCAGAAAAGTTTTTTTGGTGGAGGCACAAATTTAACAATATTTATTTTAAAAAATGGATTCTTCAAATCTACCAAAAAAAAAAGACAGAAAATCCAAGAAAAAGTTCAACAAATAATCCCAAAAATGCTGTAAAAACTCAACAACATCAAATCCTAGATTTTCTTTCTAAAAAAAAATACCCTAAGTTTTACAAAAATATTAAACAAAATAAACATAAATTAAACAAATTATCATAAAATGCCACTGCTGAAGTTTTGTTGAAGAATTCTTGATTTTATCATAAAGTCGCTTGTGACCCAAAGGTAATAAATATTTGAGTTGTAACAGTAAGATTCCAATAAAATAAATATTTTTTTTATAGATAAAGAGACTTGTTTTGAGCAAACTTTAAAATCAATTCATTTCAAACTATGTTTATTTTGTTTAAGTTTATGACCAGCGTGTTGGATTATTTCAAATAAAAGTGTTCCACATGACTTAATATCTAATTGGGCTTTAATATTAAGGGCCCACTTTGATGGTTTAGTGGGAATAAAATATTATTAAAGCTTTTGGGAATTATATAAGGAAAAGGATTCCCTCTTTCTCTGCCTATAAAAAAGACTTAAAGTTCCAAACCCTAAAACACTTTAGGTTTTCTTTTCACGTCTCTAAGAAAAGTCGTCAAGAGAGAGAAAAGAGAAAAAGGCTTAGGGTTAGGGTTTTCTTCTCACCATCAAGAAGAGATTAAAGTAAAGGCAAGGAGGAAGAAAATTCCTACATCAAAGTATTCAACTTTAAGCAAAGCATGGATCAAGGTTAGTACTTAAATTCATGTTCCTAAAATTATATGTTTAGTGATTATTATGTGTTCCAAGATTCTAGGGCATTATAGATTATGAATTCATGAAATTAAAGTAGCATGAATTTCAATTAAAGTTTACATGTGGTATCAGAGCCTAGGATTATGGAACTCATAATTTTCCTATTATTGACAATTCAATTTGACGAATTATAGTATATTCCGCGTAAATTTTCGTTAGAATGAATTGTAAAGTATATTGGTATGTTTTGGAAATTGATCAAGATTTGGTCCCGCCACCAATAGCAATTTCACCCATTCCTCCGTGTGACTTTGAATTCTATTCCCTTGATGTGCGTGGCAATGATGGAGGGACAAGAGTAAAAGAAAAGAAGCCAGGCACCGTCTCATTCAAAGTTGTGTAGTGATGTGCTACATTTTTTGTTTTATTAAATTCGTGAATTATCTTTGTAGAGTTATGTGTGTGGGGTTTTCATAATTTTATGCCTTAGAACATTATGGTAATTGGATAGTATGTTATTTTTAAATAAAATTTTATTTTGTTCAAGGCCTAAAATATGAAAAATAAAATAGAACGTGATGATATTAAATAGCTTGTTAGTCACCAAAGTGGTAGGTGAATAGAATATCAACACATTAAATTAATAAAATTACAATTGTTCATGAGTAAAGAGATGCCCTTAAAGAATGACAAGAATGGTGGATTGAACAATTGAGATTATAGATTATTTAGCTAGGAGGTCATCCAAAGATGGACCATTGCTAGTAATCTATAACATTAAAGGGATAAATCATTCGGCCTTGGTTAGATAGTCGTATATCCAAAGATAGAAAACTTATTTAGCTAATGTATGTAATGATTATCCATTAAAGTATTTTATATTGGCATCAATTATGTTTATGTATTTAGGGATTGCCCAAAGGTGAACTTAAATACATACTTAAAGTTTTACATAAATATATCGAATCTATTAAAGTTAACTCAAAGCACTAAAAGATAAGCATGTATGAATGTTTGCGGTTTCTATGAATCTCTTCGCATCGAAAATTCGGTTGTCAAGTTCAACGGGCTGAACTATCTTGATTGGTTCGAGCAGATCCAGTTTACTCGGTGTTATGGACTTGGACCTAGCCATAATAATAGATGAAGCCAAGCCATTGCGAGGCTAGCTCGGAAGATGACAAGTCAATCTATATGGCTTGGGAGCGGTCTAACAGTGAGCTTGAACCTTATGAGGATGACCATGACAGAAAATATCAAGCCTTCGATGCCGAAAGACAGATGATGCTAGGGAGTTCTGCTGAAAATTAAAGAATATTCTCGGTCGAGACTTAGCCGATAAATCCGTGTGGGTAGCCTTATGGGTGAGCTAACTACAAAGAAGTTTGATTGGTCTAAGTCAATTCATGATCACGTAACGAAAATGTCCAACTTAGCGACAAGCGAAGACTTTGGGGATGGATGTGAGTGACTCATTCCTTGTACGGTTTATCATGAACTCCCTTCTGCTGAATTTGGTCGGTTCGGGTGAACTACAACACCATTAAGGATAAATGGAACTCAAATGAACTTAAGGCCATGTTAGTGCGGGAAGAAGGGAGATTAAAGAAGATAAGGGATCACTCCATCAACCTCACGAGTCTATGATGGAAATAACAACGGCAAGGCCAAACCAGGTATGAAGAACAAGAAAAGGACAAGGCCCCAATGAAGGTTAATGAGGGTCGAATCCGAGAAAAAGGTTAAATGTTACTTCGCAATAAGGAAGGGCACGTAAAGAAAGATTGCCCTAAAAGGAAGGAATGGTTCGAAAAGAAAGGTATGCATAATATTTATGTATGTTTTGAATCAAACCTTATAGAAGTACCTAATAATACGGTGGTTAGATTCAGTGCAACTACTCATGTGTCTCATGTTATACGGGATTCCTTACGATCCGGCCCATAAACGGAACTGAGCAATACTTGTTTATGGGAAACGGGATGAAAGCACGGATAGAAGGAATTGGGACGTATAGATTGATCTTGGACACCTTTGTCATGTAGATCTTGAAGGGTGTCTCTATGTTCTGATTGTGCTAGAAATCTTGTTTCATAGGGAAGTGGATGTTTTAGGTTTTAATTTTAAGTTTGGAAACGGTGTTTTTCATTATTTAAAAACAAGTACTATTATGGTTACGGTACTTTGTGTGATTCTCTTTACCGTTTTAATCTTAATAATGAATTTGCCGAATCCGTATCATGTTGATTATAGTGTAGGCATGAAACGTAGTGCATCGATGAAAATTCTTTCTTGTGGCATCAAAGATTAGGTCATATTTCCAAAGAAAGGTTAATGAGGTTGGTGAAAAGTGAGATCCTTCCTCAATTGGATTTTAGTGGCTGGGTTATATGTGTGGATTGCATTAAGGGAAAGCAAACCAAAACCACATTAAAAAGTCACCACAAGAAGCACTCAACTTCTTGAATTGATACACACCGATATTTGTGGTCCTTTTGATAACCCTAGTTGGGGTGGTGAACGATATTTTATCACTTTTATTGATGATTACTCACGTTATGGTTATATTTATTTCTTGCATGAAAAGTCTCATCTTTGTGAATGTCCTTGAGGTGTTCATAAATGAGGTGGAAAGCGGTTAAATAAAAAAGTGAAAATAGTGAGATCGAGATAGAGGTGGTGAATATTATGGAAGGTTCGAGAAGGGACAATGTCCAGTCCATTTGCAAAATTCCTCGAAAGTCGTGGCATTTGTGCACGTATACAATGCCGGGTACACCTCGGCGGAATGGTGTGGGTGAGAGGCAATCGTACATTAATGGATATGGTTAGAAGTATGTTAAGTAATTGTTCTTTACCCTTATCTTTGTGGATGCATGCATTAAAGACCGCGAATACCTTCTCAATCGGGTTCCTAGTAAGGCGGTTCTAAGACACCTTATGAATTGTGGACGGGCGAAACCGAGTTTGAGACATCTTCATGTTTGGGGTTGCCCAGCGGAGGTAAGGTTGTATAATCCACAAGAAAAGAAACTTGATGCTAGGACGATCGGTGGTTATTTCATTGGCTATCTGAAAAGTCAAAGGGTATAGATTTTCTTGTCCTAACCATAGTACGAGAATCGTTGAGTCGAGCAATGCTCGGTTCATTGAGAATGGCTTAGTCGGTGGGAGTGGGGAACCAAGAAAAGTTGACATTAAGGAAATTCGGGTTGAAATGCAGTACCGATATTCCTTGAGAAGTTGTTGTTCCTATTGTTGTATCACGGTCTCAACATACGAACAACAAGTTAATGTTGAAACCCCGAATGAAAATATAATAGATGAACCGGTTCTTGTCGAGCAAGAGATTATTGAGCCACAAGAGGAAATAGGATTGAGACGGTCATAAGGCGAAGAAGACCTGCTATTTCGATGACTATGTGGTTTATAATCTTGAGCATGAATGTGACTTAAGCATTGATGATGATCCAACCTCATTTAGTCAAGCGGTGAATGGTAACAATTCGAGAAAAGTGGTTAGATGCTATGAAAGAAGAAATAAAATCAATGTATGACAATCGAGTTTGGGACTTAGTAGAGTTGCCTAAAGGTTCCAAAGAGTCGGTTGTAAATGGGTCTTTAAGACTAAACGTGACTCGAATGGAAACATTGAAAGGTATAAGGCCGACTTCGTTGCAAAGGGTTATACACAAAGGATGGCATTGACTATAAAGAGACCTTCTCCCGGTATCTAAGAAGGACTCTTTAAGAATTGTTATGGCTTTGGTGGCTCATTATGATTTGGAGCTTCACCAAATGGATGTTAAAACCGCTTTTCTAAATGGTGAGTTGGAAGAGGAGGTTTATATGGATCAACTTTGAAGGGTTCGTGACCACGAGATAAGGAAAGTTTAGTGTGTAAATTGAAGAAGTCAATATATGGACTAAAACAAGCCTCCCGCCAATGGTATATTAAGTTTAATGATACCATTACTTCTTATGGTTTCACGAAAACACCGTTGATCGGTGTATCTATATGAAGGTCGGTGGGAGCAAGTTCGTAATATTGGTCTTGTATGTTGATGATATTTTACTTGCTAATGATGTTGGGATGTTACGTAATGTAAAGGAATTTCTCTCTAAGAACTTTGAAATGAAAGATTTAGGTGAGGCATCTTATGTGATAGGAATAGAAATATTCCGTGATAGGTCACATGGAATGTTGGGACTGTCTCGAAAGCTTACATCAATAAGGTCTTAGAGATTCAAAATGGAAAAGTGTTCGGCAGAATTGTTCCAATACGAAGGGGACAAGTTCAGTCAAATGCAATGTCCAAAGAATGATTTGGAACGAAAGGAAATGAATTTGATTCCATGCATCGGTGGTTGGGAGCTTAATGTATGCACAAACTTGTACTCGGCGATATCGGCTTTTTGTTGGAATGCTAGGCGGTATCAAAGTAATCTGGTATTGATCATTGGAAAGCTGCAAAGAAAGTCCTTCGGTATTTACAAGGCACCAAGGAACACATGCTCATGTATAGGAGGTCTAATCACCTCGAAGTTATAGGATATTCAGATTCGATTATGCCGGATGTGTTGACTCGAGAAAGTCAACATTCGGTTATTTGTTTCTTCTAGTGGAGGAGCGATATCATGGAGAAGTGGAAGCGATCTGTCATTCTTTGCTTCTACTATGGAGGCTGAATTTGTGGCATGCTTTGAGGCCTTTGTTCATGGATTGTGGTTGCGGAACTTTATTTCGGGGCTTGGAATTGTTGACAGTATAGCCAAGCCGCGAGAATTTATTGTGACAATTCCGGCAGTCTTCTTCTCAAAGAACGACAAGTATTCTAAGGGTGCTAAGCATATGGAATTGAAGTACTGTCGGTCAAAGAAGAAGTGCGAAACATAGAGTGTCTATTGAGCATATCGGCACCGATCTTATGGTAGCGGATCCGTTAACAAAGGGTTGCCACCTAAGACATTTCGTGGACATGTCGAAAGGATGGGTATCATGGATAAGTCCTTGTTAGCATGATAGTTTGTATGTGTATACGTATGCATAGTTATTTGCTCATTATCTTATGACACTTTGATATCATTTATGGATATGTTTTACGCTTATTTACATTGTATTGTTTTAATGTATTATGGTTTAGTCTTCTTAGGAAGACGTATGGTTGAGGCTTATGGTTTACCTCATTATGGTTAAAGTTTAAGTTAAATTGATCTTGTGATACATGGAAGAATCATGTCGATTGAATGATGTGTGACCGCCATGATCCAATCAGTTTAACTTAATTAAAAAAACCAAATTGACATTATGGAGGATATTATAACATTGCGCACTTAAAGTTGTTATTAAATTCTCAAGTCGTCATATGGGCCAAGTGGGAGAATGTTGGATTATTTCAAATAAAAGTGTCCCACATGACTTAATATCTAATTGGGCTTTAATATTAAGGGCCCACTTTGATGGTTTAGTGGGAATAAAATATTATTAAAGCTTTTGGGAATTATATAAGGAAAAGGATTCCCTCTTTCTGCCTATAAAAAGACTTAAAGTTCCAAACCCTAAAACACTTTAGGTTTTCTTTTCACGTCTCTAAGAAAAGTCGTCAAGAGAGAGAAAAGAAAAGGCTTAGGTTAGGGTTTTCTTCTCACCATCAAGAAGAGATTAAAGTAAAGGCAAGGAGGAAGAAAATTCCTACATCAAAGTATTCAACTTTAAGCAAAGCATGGATCAAGGTTAGTACTTAAATTCATGTTCCTAAAATTATATGTTTAGTGATTATTATGTGTTCCAAGATTCTAGGGCATTATAGATTATGAATTCATGAAATTAAAGTTGCATGAATTTCAATTATAGTTTACACACCGTCCATGTTCTCTAGACCCATCTCTGTCCTTCTAGCCAGCCCATTCTTGTGGTAAGGACACGTCTACTCCTTTCCCATGTTCTATGATGTTAGATAAGACGTTCCTTAACTGCAAGTCTGCAAGAGAAGGCAACACCACGTTACAGTACACAGAGTCTATACCAAAATTAGATCTCGAACCGATACCTCACTCTTTGTAAACCACGACTCTACCATGGGGGAATAAAACGGATTGTCTCACTCTTTGTGAACCACGACTCTACCATGGGGGAATAAAACGGATTGTCTGAATACCCGATTACTACCTATTAATCTTATTATAATCTGTATTTTCCAATACATGGTAACCAAATATTGTACTGAAAAATACATCAAAGAAGAATGCTACAACTTGTAATAAGCACTAAATTCTTATAAAAATTTCGCATTTTGGATAGAAATTTTGTTACAAAATAAGAATTAATCATATATATATATATATATCATTGATCAAATGATTGGCCGGAAGAGATCATCCGTCTATAGATCTCTACAATGAGCCTGCCGTCGACGATTTCATCTGTGCCCGTGGACACCATTGGGAAAGGTCTAGTCGTATTCGAGATGCTCCTCCAAGTATTTTCATTAATGTTTGCAGTTGGGGAATGGTTTTTTCCCCCAAGCGTAGCAACATCAAGCTTCTTCCTCTTGTTGGTTGTGTAATCTGTATGTTGGCGTCCTCTCTTCCTCCTCCTCCTCCAGTACGTCTTAAGCTTCTCAAAACAATTAATCCCTAGAATACTTTCCATTTCTCTAATTTATGTTTATGCTGAGACTTGATTAATCCCTAGAATACTTTCCATTTCTCTAATTTATGTTTATGCTGGGACTTGAGAGAGAGAGAGAGAGAGAGAGTGAGAGAGTGAGAGAATGTGTGGGTGTAGTATTTTTTCCATCAGGAAACAATTAAGGGAGAACCTTTATATAGGAGAGATGATGTGATGGAACGTAGGTTTAAAGGACCCCAAAACTTCTCTATTCTATCGGTTTGGAGTTCCGATTGGCGATAGCATCAATACATTAATGAGATAGATTCAACTGTCCAATTAATGAGTTAGATACTCCTCCGTATATATGTATATGGTGGAGTATTTATTGGTTACTTTTTTATTTAACCATCAATAGTTACTCTCATTATCAATCATTAGATCAAAAATTAAGTCTATCCTAAATCTACCCTAAACCTCCAATAAGATTCGATCCTGAGACCAACAACAAGGAAAGTGAGAAACTAGTAGAGCAATCACTGAATCTCAATTAATTAATAATTTTTAATATTTATACGTGGGAGACATGTATGTTGGGAAAGCTTCCGGACAGAAAATGCTCAACAGTTGGAATTGGAATTCACTTCCAATATAAAAAAAATAATTTAATCACGTAGCAAATCTCATAAACTACTCTGCTATTTATTGATATCTACACTAACTATAAAAGATAAAAAAGAAAATTATATAAATGGTCATTGTACTAACGTTTGATAATTGATTTGATCCTGTACTCTTAATATCTTAAATTTAACCAATTTACTTACGAATTCAATGTATTCTTTTTGACTAATGACCTATCCATTTTTTTTAACGGTAGTTAACTCTCCATCTATTTTTTTAAAGGGCTGCTGATATGTTCTATATGAGCCATTTTATAAGGGGTATTTCGGGCCAAATCCCTGAATCCAAGTCTCCAGTGACTAGATTTGAAACGAAATCTGACTCCTTTAACAGTGAGCACGGTTGAAAGTTTTCATGCCCAAAAACTCAGGGGAACGCATGGTGTGCACGTGACGAACTTGGATATCCCTCGTAAAATGGCTCACGTAGACCATATCAGCAGCCCTGTAAAAAAATAGAATTGAGTGTTAACGATCGTTAAGAAAATGGATAGACCATTAGTCAGAAGAACTACATTGCACTCAATTTGTGAGTACATTAGTTAGATTTAGGATATTGGGGGTACGGGGTCAAATTGGTTACCAAACGATAGTACGATGGTCATTAATATAATTTTTCCAAAGATAAATGACAACTCATACTTTAGCGATTTTCGTCTTAAAACAAAAAGAATTCAAATCTTATATTTCATTACTGTTGTTATTCTCTTTGTTCCATTGAATCTTAGTCCTATACGTGTTCTTGTATAAAAAAATCTCAGTAAAATAACAAGGGCACTTGTGGAGCTAAGATTCAATAGAATATGAAGCGTGATAGGAGATGTAGGGCTAATATTCAATGGAACATTGAGTATGACAGGGGTAAGATCGAAGATTTGAAGCTTTAAAAAAGTAGAGGAAAATCTGGCTTCAAATCTTTCATCCCACTCCCTGTCACATTCTTTGTTCTATTGAATCTTAGCCTTACACGTATCCTTGTTAATTTAACCGACATTCTTCTTACAAATTTTACAGATACGTGTAGGGTTAAGGTGATAGTGTGACGTGAGATAGAAAATTTGAAGTCGAAAAATCTAAGAAAAAAATATATTTCTGCAAGAAAATGATCTTTTGATGAAATCAGGCCCTTCTTGCAGATTGCAATGATCTAGCAATGGAACAATTCGACTCTCGTAAAAAAAACTATTGGGCATGAAGGGATACTCCGTAACTATCAACCTCGCTAATAGACCTCGGATGGCATTAGTGATCGGGCATGTCGAGACGACCTTTGAAAGTCCGATCTCCCAAAAGTAAACTCCCTGTCTCCGCATATCGGCCTCCTAGATCTCTCCGGCCGAGGTCCGTACTACAGCTTGTCGAGAGCATTAATGACATTGGACAGGGCCCACGTGGGTAACTTAGTTGTTATCACCTAATGCAGCCCTAACACGCTACCCCCTAGGCGTAATTATGTGCAAAGTAAAACATATTAATAAGAAAAGACGGGATCAGGCCTCCCATGGACTTGTCCGAGATTTTGCCGAGCGGACAATAGCTAACCTCCGCCCAGATTACTTAGTATAGATACGAGGTGGTCTCCTTCATTAACTTCTCTAACAACTTCATTCTCTCAAGAACTCACCAGAGCATTTAAGTCCATGGCATTAACTTCATTGTTGTTGGCCTTGATTACTTTCCTTAAGTTCATTTAACACCATCATAAATCACTATATTGACTCTCACACTAGAGGGTTATAGCTGGGTCCCAGCTTTCTTCCACAGTGTATTCTCTTATTTTCATAACACGAAACCGATATCCTAAACAACGAAGTTTCCCGTGATCTCCATTTTTGGCACGATCGGGATGAAGTTTTATTTTGTTTTTCTATGCTTGTTTAGCTTTAGCTCTCTGTAATTTTTAATACAATCTAAGTCTATCTTCACTTCACTTTCACACTTCAAACAAAATTTTCAAGAATCATCAACACCACAATTAGCAATTTTTATTAAAAATATCAAAAAATTAATCACGAGGAACTCATCAAAATGACCCTCCCACCACAAAAAAAAAAAAAGGTGAATTAAGGCGCCCTTTTTCAACATTTCAATTCTCTCAAGTCCACATTTTTAAATCGAAAAAGATACTTTTTGGTAGAAAAGACAACAATACCCTTAATGAAACCAAAACACGTGCGCATCTGGCATCCTAAGGCATCGGGATAAAATTTTGAGATGTAATAATTGGGCATCGGGATTAAATTTGAAATGCAACAATTGGACATCGGGTGCAACAATTGGGCATCGGATGCAGGCCACTTTCTCGATTAATTTGGGCATCGGGATTAAATTTGAGATGCAACAATTGGGCATCAATGCCTTCCACTTTCTCGATTAAATTTGTCTTATTCTCGATTTGAATTGAAAGATTCAAGTTCTCTCTAGTATATTAATAGCTCGGCGCCGTAAGCCGTAAGGGGGGATGAATAGTAGTTCAATGGTGATCACGCCAAAAATGTTGTTTGGTGACCACGTCAGATCCACGTCAGTAGTTGGTCTTCGATCAGAATGCCTCGGCTCTCAAAAGGCTTCGGTTAACGGGACTTGGCTGTCGCTGACAAGCTATACCTCCTACTGTTCTTAACCAGAAAACCACCGTTTGGGGTGTCGGGAATTTTCCCGACTGAATCCCTCAAGTGTAAGAGTCAGTATTTGGAATAAATGCTAAGTGGGTGGTTGGTCTCAACTGACCTCTATTAATCACCAGTTAGTTATGTCTGGAAGGTAGGGAAATAAATGTGGTTTCAAGACTTTCATGTATATTTTTGGGAATAAATGTCACTTAGCCCTAAAATGAAAATGATACCTTGCTATTTATAGCTGAAGATGGAGTGGGGAAGCAAGTATATTCTGCCACCTGTTGCTTTAGAAAGGGACTACACATCAATGAGCCCACACCTTCTGTCAGTCTATTTGAGACAGAGTAGAAGCTTCCTTTGATGAGAGAGAAGATCTTTTTTAAGGCAAATGTAATTTACAAAGGAAGAATATCTATGCCCAATAGGAATGTCATGCTTCCTTCTCCTTATGTTGGCATTTAAGGCGACATTTAATGATGATGTTGATAATGACGAGGACGACATGCCCACAACAGTGAATCCCAACCTGCAGATAAGGATAATAGTGACCTGACGAACACCGCTATTATGCTCGTGTCTTGATGGAGTCCCAGGGAGGGACTTGCCCTCGTTATTTTGTCTATAATCCTCGTAGGGAACTCCTGGGTTCCGAGGTCTAAGAATGTAAGGCCGCCCACTACAAGAAACACGCTAATTACTGTTTAATTATCCGACAATTATTGTCGAAATTTTATAGTTCCGTCTGATTTCCAACGGTAATTTTCATTTTTTGGCAGATATAATCAGCTTCAATCCATCCGACGCAATTATACCGACAGCACTAAAGGAATATTCTTTGAATATTCTCCCTCCATTCGACAGTAAATACTGTCGGATTACTCCGACAAGAATTCAAAAATTCCGTAAATTTGTGATTAATATTACCGTCGAATATTTCACAAAGAATATATCTGACATAGTAATTTAAGTATAATTTATCGTTTAGTTACCGGTTGAGTTCGATAGAATTGAAAATGAAAACCCCAAATTGAACAAACTCTCCCCGAACCTCTTTCGCGATCTGTCTCTCTTTCTCTCTCTCTCTCTTCTACTCCCTCTCTCTCTCTCGCCCGGCCCCCTCCTCACACGCACACATCCACCACCGTCTCCGCTGCCATCGCTGCCGTTGCCTTCGCTTCTCCTTCCTTTCGCGTGTCATTGCCGTAATAAACCGCCTCTTTCGCCTGTAATCTCTCTCTCTCACACACTCTCTATTTTTTTTTAAACCTCATTTTCCTTTAAAATTATAATCTCTCTCTCACACACATTCTCTCTCTCGTGAATGTATTCCATGCCACCGCACTACCGCGCGTGCGCCGAACCACCAACCACCTCTCTCCAATTGTATAGTACTTTTACCCTTTTTGTATGCTATTATGTTAATTTTTATTATTTTAAGATAATTTGTTTGCCATTTATAAATTGTAAAAATATTTGCTTGTTTATTTGTGTTATTTGTATGTATTTTTTTTTATATTTGTGTTTTAATCGTATGCATGTTTTTTTATTTGTTATTGTTAGAATATGCCCAGAATCACTGATATATATGTATGCATATTCCAACACGTTGATTTGCTTGTTCCCATTACAACGCATGTTTCACAAGTGGCTAAAAGGGCAGCGCATCGTTAGTGTGGCAACTTGTTGAAACAATGCATAGGTCACACTAGACTAGAAGTCTTTGTACATATCCGAGTCTTTGTCCTACCGTAATGATGACAAACCTTCATATGAATCAAGCTCTTCTAAATTGCCAACGACGTGACTATGCGCATGTCTCACAAGCGCATATTTCCTTCAGCCTATGACGCCTAAATAGCCATCTCTACATCGCAGCTTCTATATCGACGCATTCTCGTATCCGCCAAAGCACTTCATCGTAGCAACCGCAGAGAAGCTATTTATTCAAGAGGAACATCGTGACCATCACGTTTCTACATCGCAGCTTCTATAATGGCGCATTTCAAATCCAAATCCTCATCGAACAACCGCCGAGAAACCGTAAGATCACGAGATACATCGGCCGTTACTCAACGCACTTCAAGCCAAAATAGATCCGTTACAAGACTGCCTCGACAAATCCAAGATACGCATCGATGCCCGCACCTTCACGTTTATCCAATAGACATTTCTTTCTGAACAAGTTCGCGTCTTCAAAGCTTCATTTCCGTAAAGGCCAAGACGCCGCACTCGGTCAAAGCAATGATACGTCCACATCAATCAACCGCATCCAAGCTAAGCTCGACACGCCCATCTATGTCCATCAGTCACATCATCTTCAAGACTCAAACCTAACAAGTTTTTGCCCAACAAATCCAAAAATGTACTCGCATTATGAGATTCGATCACCAACGGGCATAAACCTACCAATACACCAACGGTCATCTCTTCTTCCGGCTATATAAGAAAACTCTTATTCTCATTTCAAAGAGCACAAGTGCACAAGGGAGAGAGCACAAGCACTAGAACACACAACCGTGTATGCTTATGCTTGAGAAAGGTTGTGGTATTGATCTTCATTTCTTCAATCCAACCACTCCTTCGAGTGAGAAATCACAAGTGTAAGAACAAACACTTTGAGAGAGAGAGAGAAGAAAATCCAAAAGCCGAGAAGCTTCGCTTGATCAACAACCTTGTTGTTGATTTGAGTTCTTCTTCCTTCAAGAACTCGCCTCTTCTGGCCTCAACTCCATCATCCAAGAAAGAGACCAAGTATCTTATGATCGTGAAGCGATCAAGCTTGAAGATGTCCGATGAAGAGCCGTAACTTACATGTCCAGATTGCATTCATATCGGCGACTTATACTACATTATAAGTCGCCGATCAGTGCAATAAGGTGTCATCATATTTGGTCGAGTGCTTAGCACTCGCCTGTTCAAATACTTGCTATTTGAACAACTCCTAATATTCTCTTCTCACATCACTCTAACACTAGCACTTTCCTTCCCTAACCTCCAAGGTTGTTAGGAACCGCTAGGATTAGAGTTCTTACATGAGTCTTGGGTATTCCATTTCACTTTCCTTCTTCCCCCTAAAGATTGCTAGGTTAGAGTCTAGGTTGATGTACTAAGCATGTTTGCTTTGAGCAAACCTCTGCTGAATTTTAATATAATATATATAATTGTTACATTCAAATTTGATTTCTCTTTCGTATAATTTGCTTTATCTTGTGCAACTGCTTAAGGAAAGTAAATGATGCATCTAATACAGATTATAGTCAACTCGTCAAGCTCTCTTCATATCAAATCTTTACAGTTACTTTAATCTAAATTGTTAAACTTATGTCGTTTATTCTTCCGCCGCTCAAACTCATTTCCATCGCCTAAGTTCAACATACATCTTCCAACCGCATATTTCATATCCGCGATCCTAGATGTCCATGATCTACATCTCGCGATCTAAGATGTCCGATCACTCTATCTTCGCCTAATCATTCAAGATGAGGAAGATGATCTATGTGTAGTAATCATTTCATCTACTCTTCAATCTAAATGTTAAATTTGGATGAAATTTTTATTACACCAAGTATAGGCTATTCACCCCCTCTAGCCTATACACCGAGCAACCCTGACCTAACAATTGGTATCGAGCTAGTACTGAACCTTATTTCAGCTTAATAACCCGAGAGTTTAGATCCCGCCGCTCGATTAGATGCATAGTCAAAAGGAGTCTTTTCAAAATCTTTTATCCACAAAAACCTTTTGACCGAGAATCCCGAAAGCCTTTTGAAAACCATCTTCAAATCAAAATAAATTTTGTTTTCAAAAACATGTGAGAAAGAATATTGTGATGACTATGTGTTCACTATAAGAAAATTTATCATATATCGAATTACATTGATATTGTGAAAAGAAGTATTATAGTGAAAGATGACTTGCTAAAGATTATGCATGTTTAATAAATCGTTCTTAATTCTTGGCATCTTCTTTGGCAAATGGGTTAAACTCATATTTGATGGATGAATAACTTAGAATCCCTTCCAAAAACTTGCTCTCTTGACATAAGGCTAACGATTGTTCCAATCCAACACTTTCTCAAGAAAACTTTTTATAAAAGTTTAGAGCAGAGGAAATAAGAAGAGTTTCAAAGGAAATTCAAAGGAAATCAAAGATATGTCATCTTCAAAATCACCGAAAGTTCTTGGCCTAAGGACATCAATGATGAATTTGTCTTCCTTCAATGAAGAGCCTCACCATCAAGAATACACTCAAAGAACCTATGCTCGATTAGAACCGGTGCTTCAACGACTATGAGCGCACACTTCAAAGAGTTCAATGAGGAAGTAACCCCACTCCTAATTTCTTAACACTTTGGGTTACACTTATAAGTCGTATTTTGAATAATTATTCTTTATCATGCTTATTAAGTCTCATTTGCATTATTGGATTACTAGAGCTATCTTTAGCTCATAAATGTTGCTAATTTTCTATGAGTACTTTGGGCAGAACTCATATGAAAGAAAAGGTCAATCATGCAACACCTCTCTCCATCGGCAGATAGTAACATGGCCGCCGATATATGAAGGATCGCGATCACTCATGAGAATTCACTCATGTCCTTCACTCACTCAAGGTCAAAATCTCACCTGGACTTTACAACAATAAAGTGAAAAATCACGATAAGTCCAAAGGAGTTGATAAAGACCTCTCATGCCTATACAAAACAAAGTTAGCTATTTGCTTTCTAATGACCTCGTGCTCATGTCTCGCCGAACTAATATGCTCATACATATCATCGACAACAATGCATAATAACCTGTCATACCGCACTTTTAGTAATATACATTGATTGTATGATTTGTTTTATGCAAATGGTTTTTCAAAAACAAATCGCATTTTTTCCTATCACCGGTTTCAAATGTTTTTCGAAACCCCGTAGTTGGCTGAATTTCTACATCTCGCCAACCAACACTTCATAAGCTTTCGCTATGTGCTGACTTATAGGAGTAAAAATCCTTTAATGACCTACTCTCTCAAGTCAATTAAAGGTGGAGGGCACTTTTCAAGTTTGACCGCTTGATTAAAGTTAAGACTATTTTCAAAATCTTGGAAAACGACAAGACAACCAACATCAATCCTTACCAAGAATCTTGAAAATATCTAGACTTCACGACCTATCCTCGCCATGGCGTGATCGAAGGACAACTCAACAAGAATGCTTCATTATTGAGTATCCTTCGCCTAACCTCCTGAGTATAAGTAGAGCTCCTTCTTCATTCAAATCTCTACTATGACAAAACTCACAAACCGCCTATAGATTACACTAGTTACAAATCGATGATTCAAAATCTCACAAATGTTACTAAATCCAAGTCCTAAGATTGGATCAAGACAATTCCTTAACAACAGGTATGATTCCTTCATATTCATTCAATGTTGTTTCGATTTTATTTCTTACTTCACAAGAGTTGATCTAAATTTCTCTCAATAATGTATTTCAAAATCATTCATAAACCGTGAAAATTATTTCCAAAATCTTTTTCAATACACAGCTACAAACATGAGAGAAATTGCATCAAGTCTTGTGTGCCGAAATCATTAATTATGGTTCCACAGTCTTGTTGTGAAAACAATTGATAAAAAGATCTTCTTTTGTCTTGTCCGATAATCATAGAAGTTTGCCATCAAGCATGATTTATATGCCGCAAAACCATGATTGTCGAACACCTAAGAACTCTTTTAGTCAATTAGTTTTAAAAGTAAGATTGAAAACCATCAATTAATGCCAGAAAAGTGATTTCATTCTCTCTTCTAACTTTTAGCTATCAATCTCATTGATACTCCAAAATGTCTACGATGAATCACTCGGGAAAATCTATTAGCACATACTCATTCCACTTTGGAAGTCTCGCTTGCATACTTGAACTTCACGTAAAAGATCCTGTAAAAGAAATGTCAAATGTTTGGAAAACATTTAACATATTGCCATGTGCAACAAGTCTTCGGTTATATGTAGGTATGCCGATCACCTCAAAGATGGTGATGCAGATAATTCAGTCACTAATTAAGTAGCTAATATGGAATTGATGAGGATGATGAATAATACGCCACCAATTCCTCATCTATCAAAGGGGATTCATGGGCAAGCAAGACATCTTTGACGGCCATCACCCTTCGGTGCTCTCATAATGACCCAAGAAGTGAAGATGTTCGCCTCCCCGAGAGTTGGAGGAGATCAAAAAGGGAACACGGCCATCTTCTTATCATCCAACTCCTTCTAAATCCTTGACCAATGACTCCTCATCTAAAGTCTAGGATTAGAATTTCTAGGACACAAATTTGTAACATATATTTCTTTCGAAATTGAATCATTATGTATCTTTCTCATGTAATCTGCAGTCACTAAAAATCCATTGTATTGTTATTGTAATCACCGATCCTTGCATCATAATGTGTAAAACTACTTGGATTATTGAATACAAGCTCTGCAACTTCTACTCATGCTTATCTACTTGTATGCATTCCTTTGATAGCATGAACTAATGTGTTAAGTGTATTGATCAAACCTATCATTCTTAATTATCTCCATTTTATTCTCGTGATTAAAAGAATTGCTCTTAATAAAATGATCACTCCACCGAGACAAACTCGCCGACATCCCATCAAGAAACCATTCTTGAACAACCGCTACATCAAGTTAAGGTCTTCTACTATCGCTTAACTTTCATCCTTAGACACCATGATAATTGCCTTTCGAATTTAATCTTTTCACAAAGAGTAAATTCAAGTTCTCGCCAAAATCTATAGCTCTTAACAAATAGGCAGATCAAGTAGATTCATGACCCTCATGTCAACCTATCAAGGAATCTGCTATTACTCAATCTCTATCCTTCATGATTAAAAGGTCAAGATTATTAGTAATCTCGCTTTGAACAAATCTGTTCGCTAAATCGAACCTTTCAATACAATTCAACAAAGACTTTGTGTTCTTAGTAACGACAACTACAAAATCTTATGTACCTTATGAGATTGTAGTTATAAAGGCTTGATTAGTTGTTCCCATTATAATGGTTTAACAGCCTAATTGGTATACATTGAATTCAAATCACTCGCTACACCTTATCATGAGATTCTTTGTCAAAAGGATGTAGTTAAAAATCTCTAGTAACTCGACCTATCCTCAAGATAGTCGACATTCAAGAATTCTTGGGAAGACTAATATTTTCAAATATTAAGTCCTTCCTCAGAGTGAAATGTACCGATATGACCCCGCCGTATATAGGCTACGCTCACTCTCTTCGTAACAAGTCTCTCCCGAGATCTCTTCCTTGCCATGAATGCCTAGATCTGCCGGACGTAGAAGAACGGACATCACTTCGTGTACACATTTAACATGTCACTTACTTGATCTATTTAATATTCTTACTAAGCTTTATTAATCTTAAATAGATTGATGTCCATTATAAATAGAGTCTACTCAATCGGTATCACTGCCCTTACCTTTGCCGATATTAATCACCCTACCAATGATAGACATAACAATTGATATCGCACCTACTTTAGCAAATACCTAATACAACTCGCCGATAGTGTCTTCATTCATTAAAAGACTCATCAAATCTCTCAAAATTGATATCAAACTTCAAGATTGATATCGCCAATCTTAAGACACATTCATCTAAAACCTCCACATATGTGTCATGTACAACTCGTGCCATATGGCTTGGACAAGTTACTTTGTCCCCAATTGCCTTAAACAACCAATGCTGTTCTATTTTTGATTAATTTACTCAAACAATTCGCTTGAAGTAAAATAACACTCATATTGTTTCTAGAAAGTTGTACTCATTAATATCACAATAAAGGCAATCAAATTAATGGTCACAAATTAATTTTAAACTTCTTGTTTGAAAATAATATAAATATCTCTAGACCGCCATGTACTAGCCATAATTACACTAAGCATGATGACATAATCCCAAATCGACTATCATTACTATGTCATTAAATGCACTCACTTCTTTAAGCCCCCAAAATGTCTTTTCCCATTCCTCTAATCAAGAAACCCTTTCATCTTCTCAAAAATTCAAAAGTTGTATAAAATTTATCACTTCCAAAAACAAAGAACCGACTTCTCGCGTACCTCAAAATCTCTCCATCAATAGAGTCATTTGCATCATGTGTTCTCCAAATCTGCCCAGCCCTCCTCATCGACCCATCTCCCACACTGGCGCCATCGAATGATGGTCCTTCTTGCCACTCCTCCTCCACAAGTGATTCAACGACCTCGTCGAATCTCTCGTCGTAAGGAATCGTCTTCGAGACCCCAGAACACAGTCCAATTTCATCCTTGATTCCCACAAGAGACAATACCGCTACTACGCTCCCCGCCCCATTGCCTCAAATGCTCACCTTGAGCAACCATCATCTCGAGAGGAGCTTTCACCAAGAACGCCAACTCGTAAATTCACGGTCAATGTTCTCGATTAGAATCAGCAGACCTTCATCCTTTAACTCTACCTCATTAGGATGACTAGCTAGGTCTCTGCTTTATCAAATTAATATGTAATGTGTTTAGTCTTGTGTACGCCGCTTGTCTATATTTGACATTTTCTTTGAGATAAATATTCAAACTTTGTCTCGTACATACTCGTCCATGCTCGCAGCTTACTTTCTTGATGAACTTCAAGAATACTCGTAGGCGCACTTACATCTCATATTTTAGATGTATATCTCATGCATCCAACAAACGTCAACATAAGACTCAACTATACTTGCCTGCTTTGACTTGATATACCTTAAGGAGGAGACTATTTTGAATGCTTTACCACTCACCAATTGGTATCACTAATTAAACACTTACCCTATTTGGTACTCCTATTACAAAATAAAGCTTGTCCCTTTACATTCTTGTAAAATCTTCTTACAAGCAATGGACAATTCCCAACCTCGATATCCTATTATGTATATCTCATACATGAAAATTGTGTATCTTAAGCCATCTCGCACACTAAGAGTCTGCAAATATGACAAGTAATCAGATTTATTCGATACAGCCTATATTCTCTAATCACTTCCAAGAAATCACTTCGGCATTTCTAAAGAGACAAAGATTTAACAAGATCAAACTTCCTTCCCTCTACCTGTCAAAATTCATACCTTATGAATTACCATAAGCATGTTTCTCTCATATTTAGTTTCTAATACTCCATAATTCCATTGATAACTATCAATCTATCTTTAACTTGTGGCCATTAAGGAGGAGAGATTGTGAAATAGTAATGGCCCCAAGTAATTGTGAAGTAGTGTAGTAATTGTGAAGTAGTAATAACCCCAACTAGGAAAGAGGAGAAAACTAGTAAGGAGGAAAGAAGTGATAAGAAGGAGAGATTGTAAAATTGCAAACAATCAATGAACCATTAAAGAAGAGATTGTGAAGTTGTAATTAAACAATCAATGAACCATTAAGAAATTATAGTAGGATTAACACTATTGAGAACAATATTCATTAAGGAGGAGAGATAGACAAATATTAAGGAGGAGAGATAGACAAATATTAAGGAGGAGAGATAGTCAAATATTAAGGAGGAGAGATAGTCAATATAAGGAGGAGAGATAGTCAAATATTAAGGAGGAGAGATAGTCAAATATTAAGGAGGAGAGATAGTCAAATATTAAGGAGAAGAGATAGACAAATATTAAGGAGAGAGATAGACACCTAGGATCTTGTAAGGTTGTGTATCTACCCATACAGCAAAATACTATGACTATTATAATACTTGACTATATGAAGATGCTTAATCAATTCGATTAAGAACTAGATAAAAAGTTAATTATACTTTCTATTTCTTGAGCAACATTCTTATCATCCGATGCAAGAAACACACTCTAAGGCAATATTATCATTTGCCTAAACAATCATTTCAATTATTGCTTCGCAATTGTTCTTTCAATTATTGAATCAGAATACTTAGCAATAGGTGACTATACATACGCTATCGCTTGTAAGTTCAACCTAGGGCATGCCTTGATATAAACCGAATATTCGGTAGTGGCATGTTATTACTAAGGATTGAACAACCGCTTTAAAGAGTTATATGTATAAGTCAATTGTAGTAATGGTCCCAAGAATAGGAGGAGATTGTTAGGAATATGCCTGTAAATCACCATATATATGTATGCATATTCCAACACAATGATTTGCTTGTTCCCATTACAACGCATGTTTCACAAGTGGCTAAAAGGGCCGCGCATCGGTTAGTGTGGCGCCTTGTTGAAACAATGCATAGGTCACTAGACTGAAGTCTTTGTACATATCCGAAGTCTTTGTCCTACCGTAATGATGACAAACCTTCATAAGAATCAAGCTCTTCTAAATTGCCGGTGACGTGACTATCGGCAGATGTCTCACAAGTACATTTTCAAATACATGACGCCTAAATAGCCATCTCTACATCGAAGCTTATATCAAGTAGATTCTCGTATCCGCCAAAGCACTTCATCGAGCAACTGCAGAAGTTATTTATTCAAGAGGAACATCGTGACCATCGTTTCTACATCGCCAGTTCTATAATGGCAGATTGAAATCGCCAAATCCCTCATCGTCAACAACTGCCGAGAAACCGTAAGATCACGAGATACATTCGGTCGTTACTCAACGCACTTTAAGCCAAAATAGATCCGCTACAAGATCTGTTCGACAAATCCAAGATGACGATGTCTCGCACCTTCACGTTTATCCAATAGACATTTCCTCTTCGAACAAAGTGTTCACGGTCTTCAAAGCTTCATTTCCGAAAAGGCAAGCATGGACGCCGCACTTCGCTCAAAGCAATGATACGCCCACATCAATCAACCGCATCCAAAGCGCTCGACACGTCCATCTATGTCCGCCTGCACGCGATCATCTTCAAGACTCAAACCTAATCAAGGTTTTGCCCAACAAATCCAAAATGTACTCGCCACATTATGAGATTCGGGACACCAACGCATAAACCTACTCAATACACCAACGGTCATCTCTTCTTCTCCACTATATAAGAAAACTCTTATTCTCATTTCAAGAGCACAAGTGCACAAGGAGAGAGCACAAGCACTAGAACACACAAACCGGTATATGCTTATGCTTGAGAAAGGTTGTGGTATTGATCTTCATTTCTTCAATCCGCAACCACTCCTTCGAGTGAGAAATCACAAGTGTAAGAACAAACACTTTCATGAGAGAGAGAGAAGAAAATCCAAAAGTCGAGGCTTCCGCTTGATCAACAACCTTGTTGTTGATTTGAGTTCTTCTTCCTTCGAAGAACTCGGTCTCTTCAAGGGCCTCAACTCCATCATCCAGAAAGAGACCAAGTATCTTATAGATCGTTGAAGCGAGATCAAGCTTGAAGATGTCCGATGAAGAGCCGAACTTACATGTCCAGACAGTATTCATATCGGCAGACTTATACTACATTATAAGCCGTGGCCGATTGTGCAATAAGGTGTCATCATATTTGGTCGAGTGCTTAGCACTCCGCTTGTTCAAATACTTGCTATTTGAACAACTCCTAATATTCTTCTCACATCACTCTAACACTAGCACTTTCTTCTTCCCTAACCTCCAAGGTTGTTAGAACTGCTAGGATTAGAGTTCTTACATGAGTCTTTGGTATTCCATTTCACTTTCCTTCTTCCCTAAAGATTGCTAGGTTAGAGAGTCTAGGTTGATGTACTAAGCATGTTTGCCTTTGAGCAAACTCTTCAATAATTTTAATATAATATATATAATTGTTATCACCTTTGATTTCTCTTTCGTATAATTTGCTTTATCTTGTGCACTGTTTAAGGAAAGTAAATGATGCATCTAATACAGATAGTCAACTCTCAAGCTCTCTCTCTCATATCAAATCTTTACAAGCTTTAATCTAAATTGTTAAACTTATGTTGTTTATTCTTCCACAAGCCAAACTCATTTCCATCAGCTAAGTTCAACATACATCTTCCAACCGCATATTTCATATCCGCTGATCCTAGATGTCCATGATCTACATCTCACGATCTAAGATGTCCGATCACTCTATCTTCGGCTAATCATTCAAGATGAGGAAGATGATCTATGTGTAGTAATCATTTCATCTACTCTTCAATCTAAATGTTAAATTTGGATGAAATTTTTATTACACCAAGTATAGGCTATTCACCCCTAGCCTATACACTCGAGCAACCCTCGGACCTAACGGTTATATTTGTATTAAAAAAAAATCTGTATTTTTTTTTATATTTGTATGCATAGTTTTAAATTAATTTTTATTATTAAGTTTGTATGCTATTTTGTTTATGTTATTTTATGCATGCTTTTTTGTGATATTGTATTTGTTAAATTTATGTTATTTGTTTCTAGTTGTGATATTTATGTTATTTTTGTAATTTGTAGAATAGTTTTACGTTATAAATGCATTAATGTATTAGATTTGTGTATGCAATTTATTTGGTAGGGATTTTTGGTATCTTAGGATATAATAAGAAAATAAAGTGATCGAATAAACGCGTATGCGAACAATCTATAATACAATAACAATCACTTCGTACGTGTGCAATTGATAAAACCTAACTATCGCCCATTTACCGAATATCGAAATCCAACGGATGTAATTTACTCCCATTTCACACGCGTGACC
>JACONP010000269.1:2500-7500 GCA_016624345.1 Platycodon grandiflorus
TGTGTGTGTGTGTGTGTGTGTGTGTGTGTGTGTGTGTGTGTGTGTGTGTGTGTGTGTGTGTGTGTGTGTGTGTGTGTGTGTGTGTGTGTGTGTGTGTGTGTGTGTGTGTGTGTGTGTGTGTGTGTGTGTGTGTGTGTGTGTGTGTGTGTGTGTGTGTGTGTGTGTGTGTGTGTGTGTGTGTGTGTGTGTGTGTGTGTGTGTGTGTGTGTGTGTGTGTGTGTGTGTGTGTGTGTGTGTGTGTGTGTGTGTGTGTGTGTGTGTGTGTGTGTGTGTGTGTGTGTGTGTGTGTGTGTGTGTGTGTGTGTGTGTGTGTGTGTGTGTGTGTGTGTGTGTGTGTGTGTGTGTGTGTGTGTGTGTGTGTGTGTGTGTGTGTGTGTGTGTGTGTGTGTGTGTGTGTGTGTGTGTGTGTGTGTGTGTGTGTGTGTGTGTGTGTGTGTGTGTGTGTGTGTGTGTGTGTGTGTGTGTGTGTGTGTGTGTGTGTGTGTGTGTGTGTGTGTGTGTGTGTGTGTGTGTGTGTGTGTGTGTGTGTGTGTGTGTGTGTGTGTGTGTGTGTGTGTGTGTGTGTGTGTGTGTGTGTGTGTGTGTGTGTGTGTGTGTGTGTGTGTGTGTGTGTGTGTGTGTGTGTGTGTGTGTGTGTGTGTGTGTGTGTGTGTGTGTGTGTGTGTGTGTGTGTGTGTGTGTGTGTGTGTGTGTGTGTGTGTGTGTGTGTGTGTGTGTGTGTGTGTGTGTGTGTGTGTGTGTGTGTGTGTGTGTGTGTGTGTGTGTGTGTGTGTGTGTGTGTGTGTGTGTGTGTGTGTGTGTGTGTGTGTGTGTGTGTGTGTGTGTGTGTGTGTGTGTGTGTGTGTGTGTGTGTGTGTGTGTGTGTGTGTGTGTGTGTGTGTGTGTGTGTGTGTGTGTGTGTGTGTGTGTGTGTGTGTGTGTGTGTGTGTGTGTGTGTGTGTGTGTGTGTGTGTGTGTGTGTGTGTGTGTGTGTGTGTGTGTGTGTGTGTGTGTGTGTGTGTGTGTGTGTGTGTGTGTGTGTGTGTGTGTGTGTGTGTGTGTGTGTGTGTGTGTGTGTGTGTGTGTGTGTGTGTGTGTGTGTGTGTGTGTGTGTGTGTGTGTGTGTGTGTGTGTGTGTGTGTGTTGTGTGTGTGTGTGTGTGTGTGTGTGTGTGTGTGTGTGTGTGTGTGTGTGTGTGTGTGTGTGTGTGTGTGTGTGTGTGTGTGTGTGTGTGTGTGTGTGTGTGTGTGTGTGTGTGTGTGTGTGTGTGTGTGTGTGTGTGTGTGTGTGTGTGTGTGTGTGTGTGTGTGTGTGTGTGTGTGTGTGTGTGTGTGTGTGTGTGTGTGTGTGTGTGTGTGTGTGTGTGTGTGTGTGTGTGTGTGTGTGTGTGTGTGTGTGTGTGTGTGTGTGTGTGTGTGTGTGTGTGTGTGTGTGTGTGTGTGTGTGTGTGTGTGTGTGTGTGTGTGTGTGTGTGTGTGTGTGTGTGTGTGTGTGTGTGTGTGTGTGTGTGTGTGTGTGTGTGTGTGTGTGTGTGTGTGTGTGTGTGTGTGTGTGTGTGTGTGTGTGTGTGTGTGTGTGTGTGTGTGTGTGTGTGTGTGTGTGTGTGTGTGTGTGTGTGTGTGTGTGTGTGTGTGTGTGTGTGTGTGTGTGTGTGTGTGTGTGTGTGTGTGTGTGTGTGTGTGTGTGTGTGTGTGTGTGTGTGTGTGTGTGTGTGTGTGTGTGTGTGTGTGTGTGTGTGTGTGTGTGTGTGTGTGTGTGTGTGTGTGTGTGTGTGTGTGTGTGTGTGTGTGTGTGTGTGTGTGTGTGTGTGTGTGTGTGTGTGTGTGTGTGTGTGTGTGTGTGTGTGTGTGTGTGTGTGTGTGTGTGTGTGTGTGTGTGTGTGTGTGTGTGTGTGTGTGTGTGTGTGTGTGTGTGTGTGTGTGTGTGTGTTGTGTGTTGTGTGTGTGTGTGTGTGTGTGTGTGTGTGTGTGTGTGTGTGTGTGTGTGTGTGTGTGTGTGTGTGTGTGTGTGTGTGTGTGTGTGTGTGTGTGTGTGTGTGTGTGTGTGTGTGTGTGTGTGTGTGTGTGTGTGTGTGTGTGTGTGTGTGTGTGTGTGTGTGTGTGTGTGTGTGTGTGTGTGTGTGTGTGTGTGTGTGTGTGTGTGTGTGTGTGTGTGTGTGTGTGTGTGTGTGTGTGTGTGTGTGTGTGTGTGTGTGTGTGTGTGTGTGTGTGTGTGTTGTGTGTGTGTGTGTGTGTGTGTGTGTGTGTGTGTGTGTGTGTGTGTGTGTGTGTGTGTGTGTGTGTGTGTGTGTGTGTGTGTGTGTGTGTGTGTGTGTGTGTGTGTGTGTGTGTGTGTGTGTGTGTGTGTGTGTGTGTGTGTGTGTGTGTGTGTGTGTGTGTGTGTGTGTGTGTGTGTGTGTGTGTGTGTGTGTGTGTGTGTGTGTGTGTGTGTGTGTGTGTGTGTGTGTGTGTGTGTGTGTGTGTGTGTGTGTGTGTGTGTGTGTGTGTGTGTGTGTGTGTGTGTGTGTGTGTGTGTGTGTGTGTGTGTGTGTGTGTGTGTGTGTGTGTTGTGTGTGTGTGTGTGTGTGTGTGTGTGTGTGTGTGTGTGTGTGTGTGTGTGTGTGTGTGTGTGTGTGTGTGTGTGTGTGTGTGTGTGTGTGTGTGTGTGTGTGTGTGTGTGTGTGTGTGTGTGTGTGTGTGTGTGTGTGTGTGTGTGTGTGTGTGTGTGTGTGTGTGTGTGTGTGTGTGTGTGTGTGTGTGTGTGTGTGTGTGTGTGTGTGTGTGTGTGTGTGTGTGTGTGTGTGTGTGTGTGTGTGTGTGTGTGTGTGTGTGTGTGTGTGTGTGTGTGTGTGTGTGTGTGTGTGTGTGTGTGTGTGTGTGTGTGTGTGTGTGTGTGTGTGTGTGTGTGTGTGTGTGTGTGTGTGTGTGTGTGTGTGTGTGTGTGTGTGTGTGTGTGTGTGTGTGTGTGTGTGTGTGTGTGTGTGTGTGTGTGTTGTTGTGTGTGTGTGTGTGTGTGTGTGTGTGTGTGTGTGTGTGTGTGTGTGTGTGTGTGTGTGTGTGTGTGTGTGTGTGTGTGTGTGTGTGTGTGTGTGTGTGTGTGTGTGTGTGTGTGTGTGTGTGTGTGTGTGTGTGTGTGTGTGTGTGTGTGTGTGTGTGTGTGTGTGTGTGTGTGTGTGTGTGTGTGTGTGTGTGTGTGTGTGTGTGTGTGTGTGTGTGTGTGTGTGTGTGTGTGTGTGTGTGTGTGTGTGTGTGTGTGTGTGTGTGTGTGTGTGTGTGTGTGTGTGTGTGTGTGTGTGTGTGTGTGTGTGTGTGTGTGTGTGTGTGTGTGTGTGTGTGTGTGTGTGTGTGTGTGTGTGTGTGTGTGTGTGTGTGTGTGTGTGTGTGTGTGTGTGTGTGTGTGTGTGTGTGTGTGTGTGTGTGTGTGTGTGTGTGTGTGTGTGTGTGTGTGTGTGTGTGTGTGTGTGTGTGTGTGTGTGTGTGTGTGTGTGTGTGTGTGTGTGTGTGTGTGTGTGTGTGTGTGTTGTGTGTGTGTGTGTGTGTGTGTGTGTGTGTGTGTGTGTGTGTGTGTGTGTGTGTGTGTGTGTGTGTGTGTGTGTGTGTGTGTGTGTGTGTGTTGTGTGTGTGTTGTTGTGTGTGTGTGTGTGTTGTGTGTGTGTGTGTGTGTGTGTGTGTGTGTGTGTGTGTGTGTGTGTGTGTGTGTGTGTGTGTGTGTGTGTGTGTGTGTGTGTGTGTGTGTGTGTGTGTGTGTGTGTGTGTGTGTGTGTGTGTGTGTGTGTTGTGTGTGTGTGTGTGTGTGTGTGTTGTTGTTGTTGTTGTGTGTGTGTGTGTGTGTGTGTGTGTGTGTGTGTGTGTGTGTGTGTGTGTGTGTGTGTGTGTGTGTGTGTGTGTGTGTGTGTGTGTGTGTGTGTGTGTGTGTGTGTGTGTGTGTGTGTGTGTGTGTGTGTGTGTGTGTGTGTGTGTGTGTGTGTGTGTTGTGTGTGTGTTGTGTGTGTTGTTGTGTGTTGTTGTTGTGTGTGTGTGTGTGTGTGTGTGTGTGTGTGTGTGTGTGTGTGTGTGTGTGTGTGTGTGTGTGTGTGTGTGTGTGTGTGTGTGTGTGTGTGTGTGTGTGTGTGTGTGTGTGTGTGTGTGTGTGTGTGTGTGTGTGTGTGTGTGTGTGTGTGTGTGTGTGTGTGTGTGTGTGTGTGTGTGTGTGTGTGTGTGTGTGTGTGTGTTGTGTGTGTGTGTGTGTGTGTGTGTGTGTGTGTGTGTGTGTGTGTGTGTGTGTGTGTGTGTGTGTGTGTGTGTGTGTGTGTGTGTGTGTGTGTGTGTGTGTGTGTGTGTGTGTGTGTGTGTGTGTGTGTGTGTGTGTGTGTGGTGTTGTTGTGTGTGTGTGTGTGTGTGTGTGTGTGTGTGTGTGTGTGTGTGTGTGTGTGTGTGTGTGTGTGTGTGTGTGTGTGTGTGTGTGTGTGTGTGTGTGTGTGTGTGTGTGTGTGTGTGTGTGTGTGTGTGTGTGTGTGTGTGTGTGTGTGTGTGTGTGTGTTGTGTGTGTGTGTGTGTGTGTGTGTGTGTGTGTGTGTGTGTGTGTGTGTGTGTGTGTGTGTGTGTGTGTGTGTGTGTGTGTGTGTGTGTGTGTGTGTGTGTGTGTGTGTGTGTGTGTGTGTGTGTGTGTGTGTGTGTGTGTGTGTGTGTGTGTGTGTGTGTGTGTGTGTGTGTGTGTGTGTGTGTGTGTGTGTGTGTGTGTGTGTGTGTGTGTTGTGTGTGTGTGTGTGTGTGTGTGTGTGTGTGTGTGTGTGTGTGTGTGTGTGTGTGTGTGTGTTGTGTGTGTGTGTGTGTGTGTGTGTGTGTGTGTGTGTGTGTGTGTGTGTGTGTGTGTGTGTGTGTGTGTGTGTGTGTGTGTGTGTGTGTGTGTGTGTGTGTGTGTGTGTGTGTGTGTGTGTGTGTGTGTGTGTGTGTGTGTGTGTGTGTGTGTGTGTGTGTGTGTGTGTGTGTGTGTGTGTGTGTGTGTGTGTGTGTGTGTGTGTGTGTGTGTGTGTGTGTGTGTGTGTGTGTGTGTGTGTGTGTGTG